>JAODUD010000062.1:23396647-23422148 GCA_026784285.1 Stomatorhinus walkeri
GATTCCTTACCACTGTACCAATTTATGTAATGCTCAGTCAAGCAGCCCAAAAGATATAAGGTGGGGTGAGTCCTTAATTTCTGTGGGTTTTATCATTGAGAAGAGGTGTATGGCATTGAGAGGAGGTGTATGGCATTGAGAGGAGGTGTATGGTTGACAGCTCCTCCTGTGTCTCCTGCCCCGACATTTCCAGGACACTGACACAAAACCCAAACATCATTTACTGGCTGCCCTTTTTGGGGTGCCCTCCAGGCCTGAAGATCTGCCCCCACCAACGACATCAGGACTCGGCGGAGGGCGCCCTCCAGTGGCTCGTTCCCTGTCCTACGAGGAGCCTGGCCAGAAAGGCGGCGTTAAGCTGGCGCCATCTACCCCGGCCCAGCCCTGTGCGGCTATTCAGAAGCTGATGGTGGCACAGCGTGGCCCAGGGGAGCTGCTGCAGCCTGTCTCCGAATCACCGGAAAACCGGCTGTGCGAGAACGGCGGGGCGGGTCCTACCCACTGCCGGCCCGCAGACCCCCTGCAGAGACTTTTCCCAGACCCCTCTGCCTCCTGTGGCCACCATGGAGCCCATGCCCAGCCAACATCAGTCCTCCACTGCCTCCAGCCACCCCCAGCCCCAGCTCAACCCCAAACCCAGGCTGACCTTGCCCAGCCACTGTTCTTCAGCCCCGGCAAGCCCTCACAGGTCTCCCCCCACGAGTTGCTGCAGCGTCTTCAGCTGGTGCAGCAGGAGCAGAGTCAGGCTGCCGAGCCCCCCCGACCCCCCCTTGCACCGCGCTTCCAGGAACCTTCCACCTGGGTCAATAGGGCAGCCCCTGCACCCGCCCCTCCTGCCTCCGCACCACCTGTCACTCACAAGCCCAACCCACTCTTCCAGGTAACTTATTTAGTAACTTGGTGCCTTCTTTACCAATCTCTATTAATAAAGATATAATTCTGATTTTCCCATCCAAAGTGGTTCGCTTATCACTTCTCCCTATTCAGTGAAGCAGTTTAGCTTAAAAGCCTATAGGCATGTTACAGTAAGGGTCAAGGTACGCTCCTTCACACCTAATAGGCAGTATGCGTTCCTGGAGACTGCATCTATCCCACAAGACGTGCATATAAAGACATGTATCTTCGGCCTACTCCAGGTGATCTCCCCCCAGCGTATTCCCGCCACCGTGGCTCCCACCCAGTTGCTGTCACCCATGGCCTTCTCCCAGACCAAGCCCGCCAAGCCTGTCACTGACCCGTGCCCCCCCTCCACCTCACTGATTCCCCCTCACACTCTGACTCGGAGTCAGCTCCAAGCCACACTTCTGCATCTCATCCAGGTGGGTCTCCAGTGCTTTGAATACCCTTCATAAAATAAATATGTATTTTAAAAATGTAGCAATGATGTTATGTTTGGTTCCCAAGATTATTGGTCAACAGAAGGCTCACTTTCACTTTTTCCAATTTCCAGAATGACGCTGCCTTCCTGGACACCATCTATGAGTCTTATGTTGCCACGGTCACACAAGATACAGCCGCAAAAAACTTCTGAATGGGCGAACTGAGGATGGGCACCAATGCCACCATTTGTAGCCACTTTGTTTCAGTAATTTGACCGAATCTTCTTTAGCTGTCCGTGTTTAATTTAAATTTTTAAAGTTGCGATTTGATTTTACAGTTCTATTATTATCATAAAAGTAAGCAGCAAGACATTTTATACAAGATGCATGTAACCTGGTGTGCCATTTTAATGTGCTTGTATATAGTGTGTCCCTGCCATAATGAAGTGGGACCCCAGCCTTAAAAACACTTTCTCATTAACAACGACTAGCCTAGGGCCCCTGGGGGGTATTCGACAAAGCAGGATTTTTTTTCATTAGCTAGATTACTTAAGCCAAATGTAAGGATTGTCCAATAGGAATGTTACTTAGCTGTCCTCCTACTGGACAATTTTCACATTTGGCTTTAGTTATCCAGCTACCTGGGGTACTTTGTGGAATACCCCCCAGGTCTCTAGAGCACACAGGGAAAACACCTGACTCAAGCCAACTCTGTTCCGGAAACCTCATTCTGCTTCCTAAGACTCATAAACAATGGAAAAATTTTTATTTTACAAATCACAAAATAGATATTTTTCTATTGTGCCATGATGTGTTCTTCCTAAGCAGGTAAAATCCTATTTTACATTTTTTTGTATAGGAAAAAAAGCCCATTCTTACAAAATCTTTATTACTGGAGTCTTATTTCCAGAGTTTTAGTTTTGCTCATTTATTTTAAATGGATAAATCAATAAATAAAGTGTTTTGTTTTGGCCATCTTAAAATGAGTGTATTCAGGTGGGAGGTAGGAACAATATTCTTCTTGAAAAATAACCTTGCTTGATGATACCTTTAAGTATCGTAAATGGTAATAATACAAATTAAAATCACGTGAATGAACTATGTAAAAATAATATGTGATGATAATTCAGCTAAAAATACAGTCAAGCAGTTTTGAGTTCAGCTTGGCGGGGGTAAAACTCATTTGGATATGTAATAGCTGAACATAAACATAGCTTTGGACAACTTGCATGAAGACTACAGCAAACAAATCGGGAAGATTATTTCAGACAAGAGATTTGTTTCTTTGAAACAAACACCAGTATAGAACACAGTTCCTCACTAGTCTCCTAATATGGAAATCAGGTTGCTTTTTTTAAATCAATATTCAGTGTTAAACTACGGATGAACAAGCATTCATCTCCCAAAGTGAAAATCAATTTTATGGAGTCTGTGTAACCACATAACAACAGGAGGCCCAGGTCAATAAGTGGCGGTGTAAAAACCTTTTAGTGCTATACGCTTTTAGTGCCATAACGTAATCTGGCGTTTGACTCTGTTAGCACTGTTTAATTATTAACATTGAAATGCTCCCCTCTCCTGAGGCTGCTCTCATTCTGCTGATTATTAATCATGTGACACTAATGACCCATCACCACAGAGACCACAGGGCCATGGGACAGTACTCACACTCCTTCCATCTTCATTACTCAAAACACTCTTCAGATGAATGAGCTGTAATTTTGAATCACTGTTTCCAAGGGATATTGAAAAGCAATTACCCACGTATAATTTTTCTATTTGTTTTTCTGGTATTGGTAGAAAAAAAAACTAAATTCCCATTAGTTGCATTCCTAAAAAAGGAAAATCTTCATAGGAAATGACAAACAATGGAAAACGGCAGAGAGCTTGGCTCCTTGAGGAGCAGAAACTGCAGAACTTGCCCCTGCACTCACAGCAGAGTTGCTCACTGGGCACTGGCAGATGCGTTTAGCCAGCAGCTACATGGCTCTTATCAGCTGATCATTCCTGATGGGCACAGGGCCTGCTAGCACCTCACTGGCTGTCCTGCTTCAGCTGGGACCGCTGGCCTCACACCTGAAAACAATAGAGGACTAGCCAAAAAGAAGTGCAGAGGGAAATGGCTAGCACCATTTTAAACTATGATTGGAACAGTTATTTAGGCTTTGCACTCTCAGAGATCTGAGCAGTTCCAGTTAATATATGCTAAATTATACGCTACACTTAAAACTTAAATCTCCATTTATACAAAAGGGCTCATTAGCCATTGCGTGATTCGTGCAGCACAACAGAAGTTTGTTTATATTTTTTCTACCAAGGCCATTTTCCTTTCCTATTTCTAGCACAATCTCTACTGCTATCGCTACACAAAACCCCTCCCAAAAACCTCTTCTCTCCCCACTCTTCTCTGTGGACGAGGGAGCAGATTTCATTCAGTTTTAGCTCACTGCAGGTAAAAACCCAAAACATCATTAAAACTGTTAAGTTTTGCATCATTGATATGGAACATGAAGTACAGTTACTGCTGCAGATTCTACCATGTACAGCATGTTATATAAGCCTAGCCTAAAACACTGACTACTAGAGAAGTACCAATGCGGTACTGTGTTCGGAGTGTGCAGTGATTGTCTTTCTGACATAGAAGCATTTAACTGGCTGCAGAGTGACCCTACGAGCCTAAGAGAGACTTTCCTGCCAGACTGTACATGTGACCACCCTATAGCAGGCCAGGTCAGCCACAGATGATCATGAGGAAAAGCAGGAGAATCAGGGTTTACAGAAGCTGAGGGAAGGGGGGTGTTCTGCAGAGGGAGGCTTTGCTACTGTTCGTCTATGAGAACGCAGAAATTTGAGACTTCCTGGCAGCACTAGATTAGGGGAAACTGCAAAACAGGAAGAGGTGTGTACTCTTTCAAGGATTCAGGGACTCTTTATGCCTTCAATATGTGAATTTAAAAGTTTATATAGTGTTTTCAATCACTATTAAAGAGTATTTCCATTGTTTTTGTGTGTTACTTTCCTGCTTAGTCCTGCGATAACTATTCCATACAGTGACTCTTGCCACTATTTATTCACTGTTCACATTGCCACTGGAAAAATGAGGTGTGGGAATGGTGGTCATGTGTCTGTCAGATGTAGCGAGTCTGGTGCACCACAGGGCTGTTTCTGTGTATGTTGAAGTATGTGTGTGTGTGTGTATACATACATGCATATGTATATTATATAACATATTTGGTACGTGCAATACAGGAGTTCGCCCTGTAAGGGATCCCACTGCTCCTCTCAGTGTTTATATATTAAGCCGCTGAAGCTATTGCTTCGTTCATGCTGATAGGATAGATAGAAGTCTGTCTCCAGAAATCACAATAATCTGCTTTGATATAGCAGTTCCCTCCACCACCTCCCCCCACACACAAACACACCCCACCCCCATGTCTAACTGCTACTTTCCCTTGCCCCTTTACATGCCCTCTCTCTCTCCCACTGCCTCTCTCTCTCCTACCATTAGTCCCACCTCTGAAAACCCCGGAGAGAAGCAGGCAGAGGGAGGGTTTAATCCAAGTGGATTAGGCTGTAAACTGGGTGATGGAAAAGGCGGTGCAGTGCTGCCGAAGCCCAATGGCTGCTTCCTGCCTCCCTGGGACCGTCTCTCTGAGCTCCAAGACGCGGTGTCCCTCACTGGACAGGGAATAAACCAGGTCAGCTCGCTCCAAGAAGCTCTTGGGAGTCACACAAGCCGAAGACGACAGGGAACCACAAAAACACATACTGGCTTTTTTAAACAGCCGTTATTTCATTGTTTTGTTTTTTTTTTACTTTCACTTGGTTGCACGGTGCTGACCCTTTGTGACACAGCTGGGGTGGTCTCACTGGGTTTGCTCCTGCCCCTCATCGGGGACTACGGTGACTCCCTGATCGAGCACAGAATCTGGAACTGGTTGGCCCATCGGAAGATGACCAGGAGAGGGTGCCAGGCCCAACAGCGGCTGCTGCAGGAGGTGTAAAACGCAGAGACACACTCAGGCTCAGCTTGTCCCGGTCAAGGACGAAGTGTGGAACATTTGGGCCCGGGGCATGGAGCTTCTGAAATAGCGGGACGGCCATGAGCGATGAACAAGCACAACGGGACCTCTTTGATTCCCTCAGAGTCCATGAATAGCCCCCAGTCCAACCTTATGATCTCTTAGCACTTCTATACTGAAGCTTCACTTGGACTGAGCTTTGTCCAGCACCCTCAGTGCACCTACACGCACTGACACGCAACGAGATGCGACGCCCGGGCAGCCCGTACGCAAAGTCGCCGCAGATGGCCCAGCGAATAGCTCTGTGCATTATCTGCTCCAGCTGGCTCTGGTTCCCCACAGAAGCAGAGAAGTTGCTGCTCCCTCTGGAGACGTAAGTGGACCGTCGCCATTCCCAGCAAACTTTCGATCCCTTTCAGTGTGTTGTCAATCTGTAAGACCAGGTTTCTTCTTCGCTAGTTAGCTAGGGTACACATCTGACAGTACACTATGGAAAAACATAACTGAAACAAAAAGACAGTTAAACTTAAAAAAAAAAACCTAAAACATTATTACTCTTGAAGAGACAAGTAAGCGCCAGTGGTGGGAATATACCCTTCCACTGTGCCAGTTGTCTTACCCAAAGTTCTAGAAAGTTCCAAATGTGAACAGTGCAGCGTGAAGGAATAGTAATGATAGTGGGGTTGCCTCTGCCCAGGGTAGTTCATTAACATGCCACTTTGTGATGGCTTACCTTGCAGCTAACCTGGATACCCAGTTCTACTCTGTGAGAGAACATCATCTTTCTCTTTGAACATCCTGGCGTTTAATAGAGCAAGTGTGGTGTATTTCATGTGAAAAAATTTCACCCTTAATGAGGTACAGCTCCTTGCTGTGAAGAATTTAGTACATAATTTATCATCTTTGTTGGTCTTATACATTAGCAAAATTCTAGGAAAAAAATTGGGATAGTAAAAGAAATTCCTCTACTAGATTCAGAAGACCGAAAAATACAAGAATCTTCAAATACCATTAATCAAATCTGGTATCTTTTCATAATCCATTTTAAAGCATGATTCTGTTCTCCTCCCTCCCCCGTTTGAATGTGAAGCCCTCACTAGTCAGGAAAGAAATTAAAAAACAACAAAAGACACTCCTAAAAACGCTGACACAATCCGGAGATTAATTGTGCTCAGGTCTGTGCTTGCAAATGCTGATGCAACATAGAGATTAACAGCAGTCCTGTTGGCCTTTGCTGGCCCGAGGTCTGATACCCAGCAGATACAGAACAGGGTGACAATGTGAATCTACAAATGAAGATTTGATTCACTTTCAGTAGAGATACAGTTTTGCCCCTAAAAAATCTCATAATTTAACAATAAACAAAGTAGAAATCAACCCCATGGCAGGGGGTAGAAGTCCTCCTTCAAAGAATGTGATAGTTTAGCAGTATACCCACTTTGTCCAGCCCACCCAAGCTTTAACCCATGACCTCAAACATTCTGCATTCTCTGGCATATGAGAACAGAGCCACACAGTTGAAAGTATGGTCTTTGTGGATTTAAAAACCTAATGAGGGACTTAATTTCAGTGTTTTGCTACGTAGAAGAGCTGTATCCATCACATCCAGTTTAAGTAAGCTTCCCACCTAATTCCCCCTAAAGCCGATAAGTGTCTGCAAAGATACAAATGATTCCCACAATTACACAATGCAGTCGTGCTGCTATTATCACAGTCTCCAGGGGTGCTGTGGTTGATACCTGACAGCAAATTAGCGGTTTACTTGTGCACCACAAATGCAACAGTCCTTCTGTCTGACCACAGACAGCCTTTAAGGCCGGGGTTCCCAGGGAGTTAAAGCAGTGCGGTGGCTGACCCTAGATTTCATCGGATCAGTGTGTTACAAGAGTTATGACCCAGGGGCAGATGGCTAGCAGAAACTGCTCTTCAGACGCAGACAAACACTACCGCCTGTTCTGCATGGGTATATTGTCCCTACTGTTCTCTGTACTGTACTTCCTATTACAACAGGACAACTGTTGACTTGAGTTTTCTAGACATAATTAATCATCTTGTATTTTCCCCTGTATGAACAAAGCTTTCGGACATAAAACTTTATAGTGTTTGCTCTGCAGCCATGATTTATGCCAGATTTTTGCTGCTTGGATAAGGTGGCTCCCGTTCACTTTGATTTTCACAGGATCTCCTTTTGTGGATTGCAGAATCTTTGTGTGAAGGTAGGAGGATTTCATCCTTCCTGCCTTCACTTTAGTAAGCCGCCTGATTAATAAGTCTTTAGCACAAAAGCAGCAGATTGATGCTCTGCTGAGCCTGAGCCAAGGGAGATGGGGCATCCCCACATACTGCTGCAAGGTGGGAGGGCAGGAAGGAAAAAAAAGCATCCTGGTCCTTTTTCTATACATCAGCCATCCAAGACTTATTCATCAAGCTATCCTACATACATACATATATAAATACATACATACATTTACTTACTTAACAGACACTTTTATCCAAAGCAACATACAACTGAGAAGCAGATTCAGATGGTCGATGGAACAAGTGGGATTAAGGGCTTTGCTCAAGGGCCGAATGGTAAAACCATACAGGTACAGCATTCTAGCCAACTGAGTCACATACCTGTCCAGTATTATACCATGGTCCAAAAACAAACCCTACCAGGAATGGGATGAGGGCAAGGTGCCTTAGGACAGCCAAACAAAAGCAGTAATCTACCATAACCTCCAGGAACTGCTGCACAATTACATTCGGCTGGGTAATACGGCTGTAAAACAATACTAATACAGCATTTCCGAGCATGCGTACACTGCGTTACATTTTCTGGCACTGCCCATGCATGCATTGTCCACATTTGCAATAAATAAATAATGATACATTATCAAGTCATTTCATATGTAAAAATATATTGAATATAAGATAAAAAAGATATATTGTTCATCCCTAGCCTGAAGCACATATCCTACATTACAAAAGCATCCAATGCAACTTAAATAACAATTTTTCCTTTTTGTATTCCAGGGTCCAACAGTGGGCAACAGACTTTGGAAATCAGATCTACTCCATAGCAACAAAATACTCTGGAGCTCCTCTACTGCAGAAGGTAAACTGCAAATCCATTCCCAGTAAACTGCCAAGGTGGAAAATAAGTGCTGCTGCTCCCAAACCCGAATGGTCATATAGTATTTTAGTAAATGTGTTAGTAATCTATTACCCTGCAGTTGTTTAACTGAACTGAAGCACCCACAGTAGCTATGGCATGAATGGTTGCAGGTTGGATGACTTGCCAAAGTGTACATCAGCAGTGGTCTGTTTTTCTGATCCTGTCAGAGATGGAAAGGGAGATCCTCAAGGCTTCCGCTGCCTCTGAGGGCATTTCACGTGCTGTAAACACATGTGGTGAAAACACTGGTGCAGACTATTTATAAAGACCCCACGTAAGACTAGTGCTGTAAGGGGAACAGGGGGCATCTTAGAGGTATTCTGTGATACAAGAAGGTATTTCTTACATGATCAGAGTCCTTTGTGTGTTCAGTTGCCCCCGATAATGCAGAGTAAAAACAATAAGGGTATACGTGAGGGATGTGAGAGTGACCTGTACATGGGGGTGACTGGGATAATGATGCAAAACACCATGACTGCAATGCACCATATATCCGCTTTCTCTGAATTCTGAAAGCATCACCCATTCCTACAAGATGGAAAAACCCAGACTATGAGTTCTGTACATTCCCACAAATAGGATGTATATATTTTTTTAAATCAACACAACAAATTGTGCTACAAGAAGTACAGCTTATATTACCCAGTACAAAATATCAGGGTAAAGAGATTATTTTAAAAAATCTCCCCTAATTATTCAAAGGACGTAAACAGAATATATGAATAAGACAAACATCGTTTGTAATTATTTCAGTAATAAAATGATGACTCACAATTTACACAGGTCATTAGTGCAAAGTCCTGTCCTTACAAGATATGCATAGTGATTTGAATCACATCTGTCATTCTGCCAGTTGACGTGTCTCCATGGCAACTCTTGGACATCACGCAGACCTGCTTTACGTCTTCCACTCAAACAGCCCAGACACGTCTCTGCTTATGCCAAACCACTGAGTTTTTGGCCAAGCGGTTCCCAATTGTATTTGGCTGTTAATTCAACAGCTCAGAACCATTAATTTCTAGTGACATTCCCTTAGGGGTTTTCTGACTGGGGAAATAGCTGGCACCGACCCTTGATTTCACATGGAAACACATTCATTTTGTGTGGACTGTGTCAGAGATTGCAGATGAGCTTTTAAAGAGATAACATCAAAGCCCCATACATCTGACAGCAACACAAGCAAAGTCTATATACTTATACAGGTCTGCTGATTTATACCTATGCACCACACTACAGTGAAACCATAAGGCAAATACCCCAAAGTTTCTACCAATGAGAATGAACCTTGCTGATGACGTGTAACAGGAATCACACTTAAACAGAACACATGAAATAAAAACAAGTCTGTTATATTATAAATTGTAATTTGTATAATTGGCCTGCTAAATAATTTAATTTCAGTTACTGAAAATGAGAACTGAGTTCAAACCGCAGTCTTACATATTAAGCATAATCAGAATTTCCTCTGGTTGCGAGCAGTAAATGCATTTCAACAAGAGCCCAGGCCACAGCTTGTCTATAGCTGTGAAACACTTTGACCTTCACTATGGCTATTTACAGGATTTAATGGAAAGAACAGAACACCAACCAACAAAGATGGCTGTTGTGCACTTTTCCCAGCGCTTACATAGGCTGCCATATTTGTTCCTTTATGACTGCTTGGCAAAGTTTTCTATATATACATTATTCATGCAAGTACCTGTTCAGATGGGACAGCAGAAGTCCATCTATAATCTGGGACAGCTACTTCAGCAAAGCACATGGAGACACAGGGGACAAGGCCACTTGGATGTTTTAACTGAAAAGAAACATGCCATCTTGTTTAATCACTGCTAAAGGCTTTTAGTATTTACTCAATAGTTTTTGAAAAATTGTGAGTCTTCCTTTTCCAGGATTATTGGGTTCTTTAAGTAAAATGACTATGCAGATCACTGTCACTTTAAAATCAAAGCGTTTCATATAAATTGGGAGCATTTTCAACAAGGAAAATTGCAGTTAATGAAGTTCGGAATTGTGATTTCATGTTATATGTACACACACATACTTCCTGTTACTGTACACGTAAATGAAAATAACATGGTTATGAATACCAGAATTTCACTGCTTATTTCTTAAGGTGAGCATAACAAATGGATTAGAAGTAACGATCAAGTCCTAAAAGTGTTAGTCGTTTAATTGGTTTTTTATGTATGGCTAAGTAATGTACACAGCGTCGTGTGATTACAGCTGTTTTTAGAAGCGATTTTCTCACTCACGGCGTCCTTACCTAATCAAAAGCCAGGAGGTGGAGAGGAAAAAACAACTACTAAAAAACACATGCAAATTCCTTGTGAAGATTAACAAAAACACTCCCTTCGTCTCTTACTCTATTGAAACAGCGTTCACGATGTGACTACATCCGACAACCACCGTCTTGCACTAGTGACAAAACAACCAATTAACCCTAATCAAATTAAAGGCACCTTTTTATGCCTCAGAAACCCAGAACAGCAGCTGTAACCTGTGTATGAAATACCTACCAATTATATTTTTAATAAAATGAACATATTTTAAACTTCAAGACGTTTATAGTGATGGACTCGTCTTATTAAGTTTTACACTAACTTCTTGTTGATTTAACTGATCGTTATTTAGTGGTCTGGTGGATATGTCTCTAACCAAGAGTAATTTATTGTATAGTATTATGTATTTTAATGTTATATTATACTACATAAAAATATAGAAATTATACTATACGTAATTACTGGCAAGACCAAGTCCAGTTTCTTACACCATCGCCAGATCCTAGCTGACATAAGCGGACACCAACTATTGATGGGCGGTGGCGCTACATGCGCGTGGCGCTAACCGTCCAAATTGCATTGCGTGTGTGTTCTGTAGGGTGCGCGCGCAGAACGGATACGGGAAGCGAGGCGTTGGCGCCAACTTCTGAAGGGGCGTTACCGATTTCAGTCTTGCGCGCAGTGCTAACCATCCGAGAAAAGCAGGATTGGCTCGCGTCCTCTACAGCGCGTGCGCACAAAACGGATACTCGATGCGGAGCGTTAGCTTCTGAGGGGGCGCCGACTTTCCCGCCAATTTCACCTCGTCTGAAACTGTGCTGTCACGGTGTTAGGGGAATAGTGTCGAGGACGTTGTGAGGTTAGCACAATGTAGCCAAAAAAAAAAGATTTTAAGTGAAGAGTAAACAACACCGACATTTTTAAATAAGCAAGCACCACTAACAGGACTGTCGAACGATAAAATGTATTGGAGATGGGGCATGGTGCAGGCGTGATCCATTGGCTGCTCCAAGACAACAAAAGGGTTTATTAAAGATACCAAACCCAAACTGGGGAAACCACAAATAGAACACAGTGAGTATGACTAGGAACTCAAGCAGAACTACAAACCAATAACACAGCACACACAATGATTGACTTAAGAGCAGGACAAAGGCAAGCACTTAAATACACTGAACACAATGACTTACACGGGGCAGGTGTAGCTATATAGAACCTGGGGAAATGAGGAGCAGGTGAGGACAGGCACAGGGTAACAGGTGGCATAAATGACAAACACAGGAACTAGCAAACACCGAGGGCTAACACCAGGAAGGACCATCTAGGGACACAATCAGGATGAACCAAAACAGGGAAGTAACGAACTTAAAGGAAAAACAGAAGTCCAATAAACAAAATGAGTCAACCTGGCCTTGAACCCATGACTTAAAGGGTATAGCTTTTATGCTACATACTCAACCCACTGAGCTATGCCACAGTTTCAAGCACAAGGCAAACACTAGGGATTTAGACGCGCTGGGGCTGAAAGACAAGAAATGGGGAGGAGGACAGGATGGCCAGCAACACTTGCTGGCCAAACGGGGAGGAGACATGAAGGGCAGAGTCAGATGGACGCTGACCCTGACATAAATGTTTTATTTGCAATTAATAACATACACCAGCATGTCGCAATACAATCAAAAACGACTTTTTGGTCTGTATGTTCAGTATAGAAATTAAATTGGGATATTACACAAATTCATATAATATTAATAATCAAATATTGTTTCTTCATTTATTTTTGTATAAGCTGTAGCAGTCAGCCTTTGGGGGCAGGGGGGAGGATTTTATTAGATTCAGTGAGAAGACTCACTCTTGCATATTATAATAGATTTTCTTTGTATTTCATTTGGAAAGAAGGTTTTATGAGTTAACACCACAGTTATGCTTCAGAATCATTTGTTTAGATTAAAGAGTAAGACAATGGGCTTCAAAAGATCAAAATCATAATGTATCCTCAAAAAATACAGATGCAGATGGGCTGTACATTTATATCCTAGTGCTCACCTTTGAAATGCTGTATATATCTACAAGGCTTTTACATCAGTTTCTTTTAATATTCACCCCTGTGGAAAAATCATTCTGACTGCAATCCCTACCCCCCCACCCTAACTTGTCAGAAATTCAAAGATGTAGAGCCAATTGTGATGATTGAGGAGGTGGATGGTTCAGAACTGGTGCTGAAGTTTGCAGAGGAGATGGAAAGTATGCTGGGAAGGAAACTGAAATCGGTCAAGGTGAGAGCATTCTATCCACAGCCAGCTTCATTTCATGAGTCTCTCCTTCAAGCTGCTCCTCTAGCTGTTATAGTAGATGGTTTTGAATATACAAGGTATGAGATGTCTGTCAGGCTTCTCCACATATGTTCTTTGGTATTTTCGGAGAAGGTCACCATCCCCTGCAGCCCCCCTGGACGCATTTCCTCCTCGCAGCCAACAGTGTCTCTGATAGAAAGAAGTGTTGACAAGGCAGATCTCCGTACACCTTACCTCTCATTTAACCTACTTGAAACCTCCTTTTACACCAGAATTGCATGCCTGAAACCATGTGAGGAATCCTGCTTTCACAAGTACTTCCCGTGATTTTTGTCAATTTCTTTCTTTTTTCCCATCAGCCACTCTTGTTGACAATGTGACACAAAACAACCCCCCTCCATGTTTCATAATCCACCAAAACAGGAAAGACTGATTGCCATATAAATTATACAGTAGTTTTAATAAGGCAAGTTAATTTCATTGTGATATATGACATGCAGTAAGTCACTAAATACTACTTGGGTGAAATAACAACATTCACGTGTCAGAGTCTGCAGAATTCTTTTAATAAATATGGTGGTATTTTAAATATATCTGCTCCAGTGTTTCTCATTAAGAACTTGTTATCTATCCAATCTGCAGACCCTGGCAGAGAATGCCGAGGATGCAGACTTGTACCACGATTATGACGCCTCTCTGAAGGTGAGTCCTCCCTGTATTAGGTCATTTTTTGATGCACCTGTTAAGCAGGTGTCTAATTCAAAGCTGTTTACCTAGGATACAGTTTTACAGACAGTCAGCTATATGCTGGACACTGCAACATGTAGGCCATAAGTCACATTCCTTAACCAGAGTGTTTCTAACAGGGTTTAAAGCACTTAGAATGCAAAAAGTATGGTCAGACAGTGTTACTGATCTCCATTTGTCAACATCTGTTCAAGGCCATCGCTAGAAGTTTTGGGCCTCCTGACAAAATATCATACTAGGCCCGCGTGTCTAATTTTACATCAAATTTTACATACTCAAGGGCCCCAATAAAGTGCTGGGCCCCTGAATCTGTTAGGGAATCCATGCCCCTCTGACGGCCCTGCATCTGTTACAAGTTTTACCACTGCAGCTTTGCTTGTACTAGGAAGTCAACAATAACTAACCCTTTGAATTGTTTTCAGCCATTGTAGTTAAAAATACCAACTCTTACTTTACTCCAAAATCCTTTCTCTGTGTCAGATTGACTACTACAACTCGGTGTTGGTGAACACAAAGGATGAGGATGGGAAGTATGTGGAGCTTGGTGGGGAGTTCATCCTGGAGGAGAATGAACACTTCAACAACCTCCCTGTCAACACCTCCCTCAGTAGCGTGCAAGTCCCTACCAACGTCTACAATAAGGGTGCGGAAGCTGTGAACGGCTGCAGACAGCAGCCGGCTAATGGTCTTGAGTTTTAGTGAGAAGGTGTCTGAGAAATTTAGTTTATACAGGAGCAGACAAGATTGACTAAAGTAATCTGTACGGAATCCATTTATGGAGTTAAAAAGAACCAGTTTATATTCTCATTCATCATTCTCTTCCTTTAAATAATACACTGAGTCAATTCGTCCCTGTGGGCTTGAGCTTTGTCCTATTACCTGTTATGAAAAGCACTAAAGTTATCGAAAATGTATGGCATATTTCACCTAAATCATCTGATCTGAAGTGAGATGTTATCTCCTGAGGTGTAGTGTACCAATGGCTGTGATCCTGTGGGAATGTCCAGCTAAAATGGGCTTTGATAAGTGTAGCCTTTCCTAGAATTCACCTTATAAGGGTGGTTTTGCCCTCTTGGTATCCCTGTCACATTTGCCTTGGCGTATGTGAATAGAAACCTGTTACCCATTAGAATACAGGTTTGTATCCTAACTGAATAAATACGTGGTCTACCACAGTGTTACTGTTTATCTTACACTAGGGTGAAGAACTGCTTTTTCACAGCCTCAGGAAGACCTCAGCATTTCTTCCTTTTGCTGACTTATTCCTTGCTCGCTTTCTCTTTCCCCTGATCCCGCCAATTGTCAAACATCACCTGCCCACTCCCGGACCCTCATCACCAACAGACCAAGACATTCTCAATGGGGTTCACATGTCAGAGGCACTGAATGAGATCTTCATTGATAATTTCAAAAAGGACCCCACCCTCACCTGGCAGTTCTTCGGCAGCTCCACAGGTTTCTTCAGAATCTACCCAGGTACACTGGAGCCACATATATTGCAAGGGGTGCTAACATATGACCTGGGAGAGTTCACATATCAATGGCGAGAGCAGTGGTCAGAATTTCCACCTATGGGCTAGAATGCTCAATTAAGATCTGCAACAGCTACAGTTGCCTGAGCTGCGAAACAAGGTTGCTGGGCCAGCAGTCTCATTGAGATGGACAGAGATGGAGCTGCAGGATAATTAGCAGTAAAGAATGACTCAGCTTGGCCTGCATTGACTTGTGGACGGTCCATCAGCAATGCAACCACGTGGTTTGCTGAGCGGGGTCCAGGGTGCTGAGAGTTAATTGGGTGTGTAGACAGGACCTGTCAGCACACCAAAGGGAAGGGAGGGGAAATGTGTCCCTGGGGGACTTGACTTCTGCATAGTCCTGCATTTACATGGTTCCCAACCAGCACCTCTTGAGTCAGCACCTTGAGTTTAAGACCAAAAAGGTGATATTTATGGAATAAGGGAATCAACGCACAGCAGAGACTTCTTCATGTTTATGCAGTTGATTGTTTTTTTAAGGTATCAAATGGACCCCAGATGCAAATGGTGTCATCGCTTTCGACTGCAGGAATCGGAACTGGTGAGCCTTTATTTTTAGAGTTGCTCATCATTAGATATATTTACTGTTTCTTTCTCTGTGTGTGTGGCAAGGCCAGTCAGGTGACCTATTTTTCTGTTCTACATGGGACATCTCTCAGTGGGGTGAATGTGATTGATAACTCCATCTAACAGTTGAAATGCGTTAGACAAGCAACCATCCTAAGAAGGTGTGTCACCACATAGGGGAAGCAGGCCCCAGGTGACCTTATGCACATGGATGCCACTCAGGTACCACAAACAATAATGACTGATATAGGACAAGTTTTGGGCTAAATCTTCAGAGGCTGGCTACTCATTAGCATGTGGTAAGAATGACTATGAAAATCAGCCTGAGATTCACTGGTGAATTTTGATGGGCAAATGCACATATCTGATATACACATAACCTATTATTTTGTCTGCCTATAGGGTACCAACAGACTGCTTATGCATAGATACAAAGTGCCAGTATAGAGCACGTTTATAAAGCCACAACACCATCCATTCACTGGGCCTTCATGGTAAAGAACTGCGTTCAAACAACTTACCAAAACAAACAACTGCTAAATCCGTGCATAATATCCTCTGTTAGTTAGGCAGATAAAACACTTAAGACGTCATGTAAGAAAATCGTTTCTTTTCCCGACTGGCATAGACTAGGGGGGGTACTGTCCCCCCCCCAAATCGTCCCTCGCTGGGATTCCACAAGCAGGGTGTCATTTGACCGTTAAATATATAAATTTAGCAGCCAGCTATTTTAGGCATATAGCACTAAAGAGTGTACTTGTCTTCTAAGCTAACATAAAAATGTCAACATGATTATGCTGCACTGGATTCACAGAACAGAGCACAATCGTGGCTGATAGGAGCTCTTTTTCTGCCAACACTACTTGACAGGACCTAGGACACACATAAACATCCACGCTATCAAGCGTATGACCAAGGGTTCTTCAATGAAAATACTGTAAAGGGGATGTCATCTCATCTAATCGACACATGGAGTTTTATTGCTCCAACTTCAGCAGCGAAATATGCCGGACCATCACGCTAACAACGACCATGGTGTGTGTATCACCACATGAATCTCCCTCTCCCGTAGGTACATCCAAGCCGCGACATCACCAAAGGACCTCGTGATTGTCGTGGACATCAGCGGCAGCATGAAGGGTCTTCGTCTGACGATTGCCAAACACACCATCAACACCATCCTAGACACGTTGGGGGAGAATGACTTTGTCAACATCATCGCCGTGAGTGAAAACAAGCGAAAACATTTCTAATTACGTTAAGCCACAATTGGTGATTCTCCTGCAGCATGTTGTCTCTCTCCAGTACAGCGATTACGTTCATTATGTGGAGCCTTGCTTCGAAGGCACGCTGGTGCAGGCCGATCTGGACAATCGTGAGGTAATGCAATAATCTAATTCATTTAAGCACGGAATGACTAAGGTTCAAAACCACGCTGCACAAAATGACGTCCGTGAAGTAGGAATCGTGTGGTAATTAAGCACAGTGGAGGGAGAGGACATGGTTTATTTAGTCTGATCCCACCTCTCTGGGCACATGCACCACTGTGTGTGTGTGTGTGTGTGCTTTGTACTCAGTCATGCAGAGGCAGTTGTGTGCCTGCTTGCTTAGTCCCATGGCCTATTCTCCATGTGCTATGCCGTCAGAGAGCAGGTGGGGTCAACCTTCCAGGATGGCTTTGTGGTCACATGATCTGTGGGTGCCACAAAATGGGGAGGATTTCATGTGGGGGGGGGTTGATACTCAGCCTGCTTTCAACAATGCCTTTGATGAGGTAAAGAACCCCTTTTTAACATTCTGTGAAGAAACCATAGGATATATAGCAGCCAATGCTATCGATGTTCCTTAATTACTCCAAGCCGAGGGCATCCTTAGACATTCTGAACCCCCTGACAAAAATTCACCTTGCACCCCCGTCGAATTTTATGTATTATAATTCTACAAATACAAGGGCCCCTGTCAAGTGCTGCCCCCCCCCCCGAATCTGCCAGGGCAGCCATACTCCTCGAACACCACTGCTCCAAGCTGTAGGTCTGGCTAGGTGCTTGGCTAACCATACTGGCCGCTGGCTTCAGTTGTAAGCTGTGTGTTCAGACTGTAGTTCATGTTTAACATATAGCCACAAATGGCACATGATTGAATATGGTTAAAGAGGATATTCATTAGTTATAGAGGATGTTAGTTAGGTAGATATTAATTAAAGATATTAATGGAACACTGAGAATGAAAACTATATATATATGATGATCGTAAAGATGAAATTTATGAAGTGAATGAGATGATCTGGCCTGCACTGTGTACACTCTGGACTCTGTGTGGGGCTTTGCTCTGTTCATTGTTGTACTTTATGTATCTCAGCACTTCAAGATGCTGGTGGAGGAGCTACATGCCAAGGGGGAGGGGAAGGTGAACAAGGCCATGAAGGAGTCTTTCCGCATCCTCAGCGAGGTCTGCGTCATGACCAGCTCTACGTAAAAGTACTCAGCTTTCACTCAGCTGGCAGTGACGTGCTTTTCTGTTACATGTGGTCATCTACTGTGGCTGCTGTGATGTCATCTCCAGGCGACAGCCAATGGGCAGGGCAGCCTGTGCAACCAGGCCATCATGCTCATCACTGATGGAGCCATGGAAGATTTCCAGCAGGTGTTTGAGGACTACAACTGGCCAGAAAAAAGGGTATGGTGCTCCTGTAACTCAACAAGTAGTGCATTGCCCTAACTCCGTAAGAATACACATGAATTGTAACTCTTCCCTCTGCTATAAGTTGCTTTGGATAAGTGTCTGATAAATAAATGTAAGGTTTTCCTCACCCACACACCACTTTGATAGCCCAGAGAAAGCAGTAGCATGCGCATGAGACAGTATCAGATTCATTGATTGTGAGGATTCTAGTCGGCTTGTTGTCCACTAAGGAAGAGATCGGGGAGCTACTTCACAAAGCAGGATTTCTTGCTTAGTTGGATAACTAGTCAGATTTGAGATAGTCTGGACTAAATAGACTTCATCTTCGTTCACTTACATTTAGCCCATACTACCTTAAATCTGACAAGTTATCCGGCTAAGCAAGAAATCCTGCTTCGTGAAACAGGCCATAGAAAGTGACCATTAGTGTTATCCAAATACTGATATACTTTTTGAAATGGATGGAATTGCCTCCTAGTCCTTGCTGAACGTGCCATTCTGTAACCTGTCGTCTGTGCCATGTCTGCAGGTCCGCGTCTTCACCTACCTCATTGGACGAGAGATGACCTTTGCAGATAATGTTAAGTGGATTGCCTGCAACAACAAAGGTGGGCCTTGCTGTGCATTCTGGATTGGAACCCATTTACAACTTGTGCTTCTCAAATGTATTCCAGTTAGCAACCTACTGAACCAGAAAATAAAAATCATAGAAGAGACCTACTTGTTTAGGAACACAGTTTTATTTCACAAAAGGAGTTTGGCTTTATAGGTTGCATAGGTACACTTAGAAACAAAATAGGTGTGGTAGATGTGTTCATCTCAGTAAAGTGATCTTTATCTTGTCTGTCCTTATAAAGACCATATATTTTTGTCTCTTTGCTTTCTCCTGTTGTCATTTGTCTGAAAATTCCTGGGTTTGTATACTTGCACAAAAGTACATTATTTATAAGTTCTAATATATTAAGCCCGATTATCTGAGATTATAGTACAATGGATGGCACTTGGGAATGGAAAAGTAGATCTAAATGATATTATTTCAGGTGCAGTAATCTGGAGATATGTGCTGCCCTCTAGTGGATATTTGAGTCACAACAGTTTCATTTCAATGCCCTAGAGCAGGGGTGTCAAACTCCAGTCCTGGGGGGCCGGAGCCCTGTGTAGCTTAGCTCTTTCCTTGTTCCACGATAAGTTATTTAGCTTATGAGCTCTGTGGTAATTAGCACAAGGAGTTGAATCAGTTGTGTTAAATGAAGATGAACCAAAAACTGAGCTCCGGCCCCCCAGGACTGGAGTTTGACACCCCTGCCCTACAACATGGGTGGGCAATCTTATCCGCAAAGGGCCAGTGTGTATGCAGATTTTTGGAATAACCTTTAGATCAGCTGTTCAAACCCAGGTGTGAGGACTCTTCAGCCAATCAGTCCTCTAATTAGAAATCTTATTAGGGAGTTGCAGTGAAAACTCGCATACACAGCGGCCCTAGAGGTTTGTTTGCGTTAGACTACAGGCTTGTCTAACGTTGTAGCAACTCATTAAATCATACATTGCATAGTCTAATAATAAAACAGTGTGTGTTATGTGATTTTGATTATGTATGACATTTTGATGCGCAGGTGTGTGATATCGGCAATTGTAAATCTCACTTGCACTGCCTTGCTCCACAGGTTATTACACTCACATCTCGACACTTGCTGACGTACAAGAAAATGTCATGGAGTACCTGCATGTTCTAAGCCGACCAATGGTCATTAACCACGACCATGACATCATCTGGACTGAGGCCTACATGGACAGTGTGGTGAGCAGGGCATCTTCACACACACACACACACACATTTTTCAGATGTCTAACATCCTATAAGTCAGCTCCTCCATTGGAGAATTATATCCCAAATATCAGGCTCTCCCTGTTATAAAAGGATACCAGTGGCATACTTTTGTTAGTCCTGCTTTGGCTAGAAGGAGAATCCAGGTGAATGCCATTTCATGCCAGTCATTTCCTATCCAGCACAAGTTTTCTTGCTGCTGTTTGATGGTAGTCATTCTTTTGTCATCGTTATTATGTCACACTTGTCCGGTGTCATCTCACATGTGAATTGCTTATTCGATATCTGTGCCATCGCCAAAAGGCTGTCTCGTCTTCTCATGTTCATACATCACTCATCTGCTGTTTTCGTCCCACGCCCCTGCCCGCTCATTCCCAATCCTGTCGCCCATCTGACCTGACACTCATCACGACAGCTCCCAAACACAGCAGAGGTAAACTCACTCCTGGTCTAATGGGGTCGCTCTGTAAGGTTCGCAGTGCTGTCACATCTCCCCCTTATTGTGGGGTTTATAGTACATGATGGTATGTGTATGTTTGCGTAGAACAAGAACATAAGAACATAAGAAATTTACAAACGAGAGGAGGCCATTCGGCCCAGAAGACAAGTTCAAACACTCAGTAAATCTCATGTTGCAGCTTCAAATTTCAAAACGTTAGTTAATTATCTTAAATCTATGTATTGTTATGATTCAAAAGAAAAGTCAATTTTACATTTATGTTTATAAACTTTTGTCCAAAGCAATATACATTTAACAAGACATTACCGAATTACAACTACAAATCAATCATAACTTATTAATAACTTCATTTTGGTCCCATTCACACTTGGCAAGCAAGGCAGTAAGACTTTCATTGTAATCTAGATTCCTCGCTAAGATTCCCATTTTTCTGACTTTGGTCACTCTCAGGCCTTGCTGTTAGATACCTTCCCCGGACGTGAACCAAACGCTTTCCGCTAAGGCAGTTGTCCATAGCTCAGTGTGCAGGAGCATATCTGTTAATAAAAAAGAGATGCACAAAAATTCTGCTTCTAACAGTTCAGATAGTGATGACGATCTTAACAACGCTCCACCCCACAGCTATTCAACACACAGGCCCAGAGCCTGCTGCTTATGACCACTGTCGCCATGCCTGTCTTCAGCAAGAAGAATGAAACGGTGAGCGGCCCCCCACTGAGTCAAATCCCTACAATGATATTCTGCTTCTACGTTTCATTATTTCCTTAACAACTTAACATTCACATATTTATATCGCTGGGCATTAGATGGAGAACACTGAGGTTGTACGCTGTGCTCAGTGATGCAAAGAAGGCTAGGAACTTTATGGTTACTGCCGGTTTTCATGGGAGGAGGATTCGGTTAAGGTTTATTTTTTCTTTGCGGGCAGCGTTCCCATGGCATTCTCTTGGGCGTGGCTGGCTCTGATGTGCCCCTGAGGGAGCTAATGAAATTGGCCCCAAGATATAAGGTACTGTGGACGGCTTTCAGATCCAGAAAATAAAAATCCAGACCAAGATTTTGTTTCTACCAACCAGTTAAGTATAAACTATCACAATCCTGAACTATACTGAACTGGTTTGTTGAAACCAAATCTTTGTCTGGATTTTTTCATTTCTTTCTGAATTATCTACCTTTGCTATCTTGACATGTAAATATTTTTCTACTTGCCACAGCAAATAGGATTTCCTGGTTCCTGTGGTGTCTGTTGTCTGATTGTTTCACCCATCTGTCTGTAGATAGACTACATGATTGTACTTTGGAGGTCCATCTTGTCTGTCTCTTTCCCAGCTTGGAGTGCATGGCTATGCCTTCCTGAGCACCAACAACGGCTACATTCTCTCGCACCCTGACCTTCGACCCTTGGTATGACCAACTTTCAATAAATCCCCAGTTACAGAATTATAAATAAATCTTGGTTAACTTGGTGTTTTTTGAGAAACAAATGATGTTTTACATAATGTATTTACCGTTTCTTCCAAATGTAAAAGACAGACAGTATTTCAAAGTCAATTGGGGCTCTCTGTCACATGTGCAGGTGAAATTTGTTTGAGCTTTCTGCCTTGGTAATAATAATTTGATAGCAAAGGTGGACGTTGCACGTCCAGAAAGTAAAATTCCAGACCAAGATTTTGCTTCAACAAATAGTTTAGTATAAATAGTCAGTCACAGAATACTCAACTGGTTGGTTGAATCTAAATCTTGGTCTGGACCTGAAATTTCCACCTCTGCTTGATATAAGCTTCTTATAGCTTGACAGAAAAAGAAACCAGCCACACATGTTTTGGGGAGAAAATGTCTGCTTCATCATCACCTCCTCCAGTACAGGCAAAGTGTTTATAACATTGTTCCCATGTCATACCCCTGTGGTCCTGCAGTATAAGGAGGGAAAGCAGCTCAAGCCAAAACCCAACTACAACAGCGTGGATCTGTCTGAGGTGGAGTGGGAGGACACAGAGGAAACGGTGAGTCAGGGGACACTGTAGGACACAGAGCATCACCGGCACAAACACTCACTCACAAACAGCTACACACACGCATAATCACAAATGGATGAAGGTCATTTCATTAGATCTAGTCTAGTTTGGGGATCACATTAGTAATATAAACATAAACACCCTTAGCAAGGTGGAGCATCTGGTATCCAGTCTTCCTAGAAATATTATGTTTGTGTTTGTACACAGAAACATTAAGGTAGAGACAATGGGCCTGTGTCACAAAGGATGATTTTTTTGGATTAGCAAGATAACTGGGTCAAATGTATATGGATGAAGTCCATTTAAGCTGGGGTACCTTAAATCCGAGATGTTATCAGGCTAAGCGAGAAATATGGCTTTGTGATACAGGCCCCAGATTATGGGAGGGAGAAATTATGATGCCTCTCTCTTAAAATGTCATTATTGTGATCAACACATACATATTTGTTTGTGGTGTGGGTGTTGATGATTTTGCATGTGTTTTGGCACAAATGCATGTTGACATTCCAGCTGAGGACAGCCATGGTGAAAGGCCAAACCGGCTCTCTGTCCCTGGATGTGAAAGCTGCTGTGGAGAAGGGGGTGAGTGTGTGTGCCCTGGAGCTGCCCACCTCCTCCCTGTCAGCGCCACCTGGCCACCATTGGGCAGCATCAGCTATAGAGTCCCGATTGAGGCACCTGGCATGGAGCATCAGTGCCTCATTCACATAGCAATGATATAAAATCTCTGACAGAAGCTTTTCAATCCTTAAACCAGACTGCAGAAATCAAAAATACACACAACCACATTTGTCTCCCTCTTTCTTCTAACAGACAAGGGTCCTATTCTTGACAAATGACTATTTCTACACAACCATCAATGAAACGCCATTCAGGTATGAGATCGTCAGGTCCAGTAGGTGATGGTGTGCACCCACAAATTGTTAGCTCATCCTGAAATATGAAGTCGTCATATTGGGAGTTCCAGCCAGACGGCCCGTTTGCTGACAGCATGTGGACAGACTGTGTGCTCTAATCGCAGGGCCTTGCACTAACAATCTGCTGACTTGCATTGCTGTTCATATCCCTTCAAAGCCTGGGCATAGTCCTGACCCAAGGCCACGGGGAGTACATCTTCCAGGGGAATGTGTCTATAGAGGAAGGTGCGTGTCAACTCCCACACTTTCTGCTGAAGCCAGGTGATGTTGCCATCTATTTATGAATGAACTGAGGGCTAGAACACCACACAACATCAAGACAACCTACATTCCTGACTATATGTTCCTTCTGCATGCTTCATTCTTTATTCTCCTATGGTGGCCACTGTACTTCATCCTCACACAAGGATAGTGGCCTCTTCTTAAACCACAGACTACATCAATTGCACTGCATAAAAGTCGCATGAAAAAAAATGATGGATGCTTGATTTAATTTAAAATCAATATAACCATCAATCACTGTACAAACCACATATTTCAAAATAATGCAGCAGTGCTCTAAGTTTAATGTAAGAGGCTGGCCAACACACAGTACAGCTGGGACCTTCAGATTTACACCAGGGTATTAGGACGGCAAATAAGAGAATGAAATTGTTACATGGCTTCTGTCAACCAATGATACCACGTTAATGCTACATTGGCAGAGAATTGACCTGCCAACCTTTGTTTTAGTTTAGCTTTGACTCTGTCACTTGATTGTCTCCTTCCAATTCCCAAAGGCCTCCATGACCTGATGCAACCAGATGTCACCCTAGCTGATGAATGGTAAGCTGGTCATCACTATTAATTTGCTCATCCAAGATGGGTCCTCAAAGACATTATCAAATACACAGATGGACCAAAACATTATGACCACTCCCACGTGAAGCAGATAAGGTTGACTCTCTTGTAAAAACAGTGCACGTCAAAGTCTGAGATAGATAGCAAGGTAACATTCAGTACTGACAGTTGACTTGTTGAACACAGAAGAAATGGGCAGGGGTAAAGATCTAAGTGACTTTAACAAGGGCCAAATCATTATGGTCAAATGACTGGGTCAGAGCATCTCTGAGACGACAAGGTTTGTGGGGGCTCACAGTCAGCTGTGGTGAGTACCTAATGAATGTAGTCTGAGGAGGGAATAACCATAGACTGTTGACAATGTTGCTTATCATCTGTGTCTTCTGTAGGACCTACTGTGAGACAGACATAGACCCACAACACCGCAAGTACTCCCAGCTACAAGCCGTCATCCGCTACCTGACCGGCAAGGAGCCTGAACTGGAATGTGAGCCGACCAGCTACGCTTCTGGCCCATGACCCTACAGGCCAGCTGCACTGTACATCACTAAATACTGTCAACTGAAGGGCTTAACAGACGTGACTGTATTCCTAGGCGATGAGGAACTGTTACAGGAAGTCCTTTTTGATGCCGTGGTAACCGCACCTTTGGAAGCTTATTGGACAGCACTACTACTCAACGAGTCTGGGTAATTTTGCAACTATTGTGCTTTTGTGTAATGCTTTTACAAAGCATTGGGGGAAGATGGTGGTGCAGGCGGTAGCACTATCGTTCGGCAACTGTAGGGTTGCAGGTTCGAGCCCTGGTTCCTCCTGACCTCATCAAAGTGTCCTTG
>JAODUD010000062.1:23450766-23469776 GCA_026784285.1 Stomatorhinus walkeri
CACGGGTTTGGCCTTTTCCATCTGGCCATTGCGCCTCAAAGAGGGGTGAGGCGGCTCACTATCCAAATAATTACCGTGGTAAAGCAGGTTACCGGCTGAAGCTGGGAGGAATCCCTCATACCCCGGGACCCTGGTTCAGGTGAGCCGCTCCCTGGCACAGTAATACAGCAGGGTCTGTTCCTCAGCCCTTAGGAGAGGCACTAATGAATCCACCGCACTCCTACTGTGTTGCCCTTTTTAACATCTTTCACCTGCATTTCACCATTTTATGCAGCTAGTTTCAAAAGTATTTTGAGACCTTCCAAATTCTGCAGAATACATGTGGGGCTCTTATTTCTCAAGCAGCAGAGGTCTGATAGATCACACATTTCCCTGTGCTTTAAAACAATAAATGATTCATAGCCATGAAAAATCAATCAGAATTTCAAGCTTGCTCTTTATTAATGGAAAAAAAACTGTTTTTACTTTACATATAAAATTACGTCTGGCTCAATTATATTAATTCATGAGGTACTTTAAATATATTTGCCAACAGCCCCTTTAGTCCTCTCCAAAGACAGGGAAGCCCCTTTGCATCACCGCCAGATATCTGGCACATTAGTGGTTAATAACTTCTCATGTCTTTCTACAACTGGGTTCTGATGCACAGACATTTTCCATTAAATTTTTAAATACATTTACTTTAATACCAACTGCCAAAACAGAGAGTTTATCACTGGTAAATCCAAGAGCAGCAGGGAGCCGTATCCACATCCAAAAGCATGTCACATATGTGGTAATTTAATCAACTGTTTTGTTCTTTTGTCATTTTCATCCTTTTGTCATTTTTCAGGAGGCCACTGGGTCTCAGATCTTGTCAGTTCTGTCCTGCTGAACAACCTCTACCTTCAGAGAGCACTTTATGCAGAAAGCTTGTGAAATATTTAAGCTGTCTTTCTCACCCATCTTCCGCAGCTCCAAACAAGACTCGAAATGAAATGCAGGGAGCCACACAAAATGTAGATTATCATTCATCTGACGTCCACAGAGGACTCCCGCAAGAAGGGGACCTAATGGATCTCCAGGGATAATGGCAGTCATTTTTAACCGCGCTGCTACGGTGTCAGCCTTTTGAAACATGCAGTCAGGTTGCCCCCCTAAATGCCCCTGACTGCTGGGGCAACACAAATCACACAGAGGCAATTTCTGAGAAGTCACCAGGGATTCCATCTCTCTTGGCTTCCTACCTGTTTTGTCACCAGACATTTTGTCACAAGCCTTGACACAAAAACCCAAAGCGTTACAGAACGTGGTGTTTTTGTCTTTTATATGTAAGGTCAGATTATCTATCATGGCTTTTATTGAATTGAAAGTCCTGCCATTCATGGTCTGTTGTATCACGGCCGATGTACAAACACCAGAATGCATCTTAAAAAAAGGAATTGACACAGGTAAATGAACGAGCAATGCCTATGAATAAATACGACCTGTTCCCACTGAAAAACTAGAGCCTTCAGTAGAACAAAAACATGCCTGAGAAAATCGCCTTTGACATATCATGGCCGTGCCAAGTCATTTTCTCAGCATGCTCACAGAGGAGGCTGCATTCCCAGGGATCATGTCTGGTATGCGTCGTGTGATAACGAGGGTGGACAACTTCTCAGACTTTCACATAGGTGGTGAGTAGGCTAAGCAAAAGCGCCTTACCTATGAAGCAGAAAGCAGGGGTTGATTCAGTCCCAGTGATTTCTTCATCCACCATCCCAACCACCACCCAAAAAAACTAAATAATCATGAATAATTTTAATTTTACCCCTGGAGTGAAACCGTAGAAGAGATAGACCTCCATATTAAAACGATCTAATTTGCATCCCTGTGCTGCACCATCACATCATGTGATACATGAACTCTGACATCAAGGAGTGCAAAGCTAGTGCATGTTCACCCAATTCTGTAGCCACTGCGCAGCACAAATGGTGAGTTCCAGTGCTGGGGGCCCCGAATATTGCTGGTGGCGATCCAGCACTAACAACTGCCCATACATCAAAGGCCACAAACATCAGAATGATACACTTTCTAACAGGTGCTGATTTATAGTTTGCTAGCCAGTGCTTGGCTAAAATGTGCAGCGACTGTATGTTTACACGTGACCGAATGGCAAGACTGATCAGGATAATCTCATTTGTGATGTAAATGGAAACAGTGGCTTGTAATTATCTCACCACGCTGATCCAGGTGAATGTTCATCACCAACAAAGAATGTGTTGTTTGTTTCATTTGCCTTGAATCTGTCATTGTTTTAGTTTGTTCTTTGTTCCTTTTAATTTGTTTTGTTCGGAAACCCATTTCTAAGTCACCGCTGCTGTCAAATTAACAATACGTGCAACGAATGAAAGGAAGCAGAGGGAAACAGCAGCTATATATCGAAGGCCCTCTCCGCAAAAACAAATTTCATCACAATCCACATTCCGTGCCTCGTGATGTATATGTAAACATCACCTTGAGACATTAGCACAGCAGATGTATGGACGTCCTTTCAGCATGGACATGCTTAAATGGCTCTGCTGTCCTCTAACTTACTGGAAAAGAAGTTCCCCCAACCGCTGAAATGACACGCAATGAATAGTGGAAATGTTTTATTGATGTGGACAGGGTTGACAGTAGCCACTTGCTTTCAGTAGAGAAATTCAGTGTCACGTAATTCTGTGGTATAATTCAAGCGGCTGGCATGAACACCCATTTTTAAAGCACTGTATAAAAGCTAGACAGGGTCCCCTACCCCACCACTACAGAATACATACATCAGAACATAACAGTTATGCGGTCGCCATCATTAATAATTTTTCGGGAAACTGTAGTAATACATTATGCCTGTAAATACCATAAAAGATGGCTTGATAGACTGGGACAGGGAATGTCAGTTGACAGTCCCATTCATTCTCCTGTGTCTGAACACCAGCTATATCACATGGACATTCTTTGTCTAATAAAATAAAGTCCCCATTCCCTCTTCCGGTCCCGTTCTCTCTGTTCACTGTCTCTCAGTGCCACTGTGGTTGCCACCTTGTCCGCTGCCTCCGCTAAACGTTCCCTGCTGCCTCTTCTCAGGTTCCCGAAAAAGCAGGTGGGATCATTTTTACCCCGGGCCCACGTTACATAAGGGGCCTGTTAAATATTTCACACAGAGCAGGCGCAGAGGCTACATGGCTGCACAGCCCCACATTAATGCATGTTTGGATAACGCCCCCGACGCAAATCTCCAAAAGCAATTTCTTGGTTTTTTTTTTTTTGTTTTTGCGCACATGCCACCCGCAGCCAAGTTCAACAACAGATGGCAGTATGCATCAGTGAGGCTGGCCGCTCTTTCATCGACAACTGGATCTAGTCATTGCCTTCCACATCTCCAGAGTATCAACCCCCTGACCTCTAGCCCTGGTGACAAGGGTCCACATTAGCTGAGGCTCTTCCAGGCAGCTGCCAAGATTATAGGTCGAGTGACAAAACTACTGCTCCAGCCAGTGAGTCCTTTTGTCCTGACAGTTAATGCCAAAGAGCATTTTTAATACTTCCTAGATAATCAGTGTAAATCAGCTTTTCCCTCCATATTATAATTATTATTAGGTGGCTTTGAGTCGGTATCAACCCCTAGTGCCTATTCAGATGGCATTTCTCCAGAATGTTCTCAGGCTTCCCAATGGCATACCTACCTCAAAACAAATGGACAGACTGGACTGTCCAGCCAAATTTCATTATTCCATAATTAGACATCCTTGCAATTCCATCTGGCACCAGGTAGTGCTGTACCAAAGGCCATAAGAGGGACAGATGCAGGGTGGACGCGACGTGCACCCTCTTGCTAAAGTTTAGTGCAAATCTTAACAGTGCTTAGGCCCTACAATTTGTCATATGACAAATTATTCTGACCCTCGATCTTATATCCTCATCCCTAGGAAATGGATATTAAGAGCAAAGACAGCCAAGGCATTAGCATGAAATGGCAACAGAGATGGTCTGTTGCCTCCGCTAATAATTCCTCAGCTAAAATTTTCTTTCCTTATTGGGTGGCTAAAGCAAAGAGCCAAGGCAGAAGTCCACACGCTTCCTGTTCTAGACTGTACTTTTGTGGCAAGCAGCACTAATATTCCAGGTACTTGGAGATCCCAGGCAAGCTCTCGGGTGTTTCATCGTGGTTGGTTTCTGCACACTTTCTCAGAGCATTGCTGAGGATCCTTCTCACCGGGCACACCTTACAAAGCACACACGCCTAAAGTGTTTATCTTTCAAGTCACATAATATGGATGATGCCTGTTGTTGTTTAAAGCAAATAGGTAGACCCTAGTTGTGTTTTAGAGCAAAAGGATAATCCGCATATCTGTGAGAATTTCTGTGAGCACATTCAGCACAGTATTAAGCAAATGAAGATTGCCAATTCGTGTAAGTGGGCAAAGAAGACCAGAATGATTTAGGGATGCAATTAAACTTGCCTAGCAAATACAAGTCTCTCTCTGTCATAATCGTTTTAATCTGAAATTCAAATACCGGGGGTGATTAAGCCCTGTGAATATAAATTGTCAGCAGTGAGTTTAATGAACTAATATCCATCTGGCTGACTGTCTCCGAGATACCAATCAGACAAATGTAGGGTCCACCTATTGTCATCACAGAACGCCGCTGTCATCACAGAACACTGTTGTTACCACAGAAGACTGTTTGGCTGGTTGGACTGGCTGGTATAGGGGAAGCTAATAAATCGGTATTAACAAGTCTTAAACCATTAAAGTGTTGACAGGGGATGATGGACAGGCATAAATATTGGGAAAAGGTTATTTTGGTATGTTTGAGCTAAGAGGAAATGAAATAGAAACAAATGGAACACAGTCTGACTGCTTACACACAGGCTGAATTGGAGAGTGCTCTCTCGTTACAGTAAGTCTGTTCAGGTTGCTTTTCCAGGAATGTCTTCGTTGATGTCTAGGGATCCATAACTGCAGTGGGCATTGTAGAACCCTGCCCTAATCAGTTGGATCAGTTTAATTAGCTTCTTCTCCACCTGCGGCTTTGACAAACTTGCGATCGCATCTCCCGCAGCCATGATAAAGACAGGGCCATGAATGAACGCATTACCTCTTAAGGTATTTATAAGGTAAAACATATCAAGAACAAGGTTGCTTCTTCTGGTTATTACTTAAAAAAAGTTAGAAAGGAGCTAAGTTATATAGCCGTAGGATGGAAAACGACGTGAGCAGGGTGAAGGAAGGAACAGGATGGAAGATTTCAGTGGGATTCCAGGAGGCTGGGTGGAGGCCTCTTATGATGCTGGAGAAGACATGGAGTCTGTACCCTTGGCTGGGACATCTACATTCCTGACGTCCCAGACGGTGCCGTCCTGTGCACCCCCACCCATAGAAAGAAGAACAAGATGAGGCCATGGACGCTTTGGTTTTATGTTGAGCTCCTACCATCTCCCCCCTCCCCCCCCCAGGGTTCCATTAGTCTTGTGACCTTCAAGGCTATGTGTGTGTGGTGGGGAGGGGTTACTGTCCTAACCTGATGGCCAGTGACTCATGTTTGCACATTAGAATCAAGGCCTCGTGCTGAAGGTCGCCCCGCCAGGCACTCTCAGAGAAACGCTTCGTAATGCTGAAGTCCCCTGGAAAACACGCCCAGGCTGCTTTGTTAACTTCCTTAGAAGAGCAGCAGAAAATCATTAAAATTGCACCACTGAGCTTTCATTTTCCACTTTACCTGCCTGTTTTCATGCAAAAAAAAGGAATATGATACTTGTTTGCTGGCCATGCACTTATCAACCGAGGCCCAATCGTTTGCCATCTCTCTCCGCAGCAATCGGGGTGCAGATGACGCTGGACATGTTGGAGAAGAAGTTCTGGGCGACAACCAGACAGGTACACCAGGAGTTAACTGGTTGAGAGATTTACATCTCCGACATTTTGCTCTCCTAATGGGCATAGAAAACGTGTCATTCACATTGTCCAGTTGGACACACACATTTCACTTTTCGTCCCCAGCCAACCTGCGCACGGAGGACAGCTCGCTCCTCTGTGGCATCACGACATTGATGACTGTCACCAAAGATATAATCTTTTAAATTGAATCCTTATCAGCACTCTGCCCTTAAGGTCAAAGTTGCACAGGAATATTTAATCAATATATTAATTAAAACTGATGTATGCCTTGACCAGCAGCAAAATCACAACTGTACAACAGTAGAAAGAAACTGGGCTGTCCAAGCCAGAGAAGTGTTGGTCTTATGAGGCTTCCTATGTGAAAAAGGGTTTGATAGGCAGCAGTGTGATTGCCTTTTGCATGAACACTGGCAAAATGGCTGATTTAAAACTACATTTTTCCATTCCATTTTGGCATCATTATGACCTGCCGTGATATGTAGTGTCTGCTTAGAGTTGAAACTGAAAAGTGATCACTTTTTAAGAGGGGGAAAAAAATTCAATAAAATAATCCGATCTTTTAGGACACTTCAACCCAAATTAGAAAAAAATGTGAAGTGCAAAGATGAGGAATGAGGCAAGCAGGCCTTCCGTCTGTATTACCTTAATGTGATGCGTGTGCCAAAGCAAGCTCAGATAAGGCGGATATTTCTGGAGTATCCTGCAGGAACATTAGTTGTATGACTAATGTTTCCACTGCTTATTTTACCTCTGTGTACACAAGAAACGTGTCCAAGGTCACACGGTATTTTGCTTAACATGTATTCAGCGGCAGTGTCAGCGACCCGTGAAGATCCACATCGCGCTCAGCGTCAATCTTGGATGCCGATTACGTTCTCAGTGAGATGTGCGTCTGTGGGTGAAACGATGTCTAGTCTGTTGGCTGCTCCGCTTGCACAGTAGGCCTGAGACGGACATCTAAAGATGCTCCAGGAGTGTGTTGCAGGAACTGAGCTGTTTGCATTTCCTAACATAGTGAGAATTCCTTTCGGGGGAATGTTGAATTCCGAGGCCATAAAGAGCTCCTCTGACCCCATTCAGATGTTGCTCCACTGATTCTGAGTGTGTTTAACTGTTCAGCACATTTTGAGAGCCTTAATGGAAATTCAGAGTATAAAGATTTTATTAAATTAATTTATATTCCACATGTGTAATTATTATTAAATATTCATCGTTAAAATATTCAAGCTTCCAACAATTTGAGAATATGCTAGCTTATTAAGCAAATTCCACATAGTGTAAGGGATAAGCTGACATGGTTTACATTTTATGTAATCATCTTACTACTTTGAAATCTGCCGTCTTTCATGATTTTCGTTACTATAAGTACCGGGAGTATAATTCCTTCCCATTTTTAGCTCAAATTTTGCAATAGAAGCATGTTTCGTGAAGGACACGAACAGTTTTTGGTTTGTTTAAAAAATTAAGACTAACAGGAAATCAGGCAAAGCGCCCCTACCTCTGAATCAGTGAGACACCTACAGCGCGTCTTTTAATGACAAAAGGAGATTTAAGAAGAAACTGAACTTGGACCTTTGAGGTCTTTAGCTTGCTCTGTGCCAAACTCCATCAATAAATCTTGCCATTATTGACACCCTGCTTACAGAGCGCAGTCCGGATTTTCTTGGATCACACTTTGTGCCCATTATTTTAGATCTTGGTTCATAAAACTGCAATTCTGCAGTTCTGTCTCTGGCCAATGTTGTTATAGTTAATAACAAAACCGGGATGGATAAATTACAGCAAATACAGTATACATATTTTAAAAGAATATTACAAATTAACAGCTGAATTGTCATTCAGTTTTAGATCTTATACCTGGTGTAAGGATGCTTCTAGTACTCTAAGAAGTATAATATAGCATTGTTAATGCTAATAGCATTGCCTAGGCATTCCTAGAGTAATCGCAGTTTTCTCCACCATGGTGATAAGATATGTTTAACTAGACACACACGAATGGCCTAATTAGGGTGAAAGGATTGCTATTGGAATTTGTTTGCTGGTTTGTGTGTCTCTCCTACGCCAAACAATGCTGTGACAAAACGTCGCATCTCATTGTCATGGACCTGGTAGATCGCAAATGATGTTTAATTTTAACAGGTCTTTCTCTGTGTTTTTCCCCCAATCTCCCTGTCTCTCCCTCTCACTGTCTGTCTGTCTGCCTCTCTGCCACCATGTGCTCCACCTGATGCTGAACTTCAGTCCAATGAAACAGACGTAAGTCAACACTGTTTGTCGCATTTGTCAAATAAGAGCCATGGAGTAAGTGTCTTACTGCTTGAGTCTTCCATCACAGACCCTTCACCTTGCCCAACAGAAAGCCGCTCCCAGCTCTACATGCTAAGCCCGGGCTCGTTTGCCATTGCACGGCCCAACAAAGTCTCCCCACCGTTTCAGAGTTTCTGCTTGGCTGCAGGAAGTCTCTTGTTAGGAGGTCACTCAGTTGGCCTTCTGACTGGAGTGTGGGAATAGAATTAATTGCGGGACAGCGCCACCTGTCACGCCGGAACAGAAACACCAGTATGTTCTGCAAAACAATGGGGCACATCCGGCCACGTGAAAGTGACATCAATGTGGCTGCCTGCCCACTAGGTGGGGTCGCTATTTATGGGCATGGCTGAACTGCGAGGCTCCGCCTCAACCCAGGGCCTTCCATCATCTGCATGGCACTGCTGCCACAGGGCGCTGTGCGTCACGCAGCGCAACAGCTGAGCCGGGTTCCACGAAGGTTTTACAGGGCTCTGAACATATGGGCGGCCACGGGCACCTCCTGTGCCAGCTAAAAATGGACCAGCCAGCGTAATGCACATGGCGCACATTGCATTCACGTCTCCATGGCACAGACACGTGTGCCCATCAGGCCTCTGAATGCTTTACCACACTGGTTAAAAATGGCGGGACTGTCCAGTTAGATTCAAATTCAAATCTTATTTATCACGTGCAAGTCTTAGGGAATACATTTTAACTGGTATTTGACTGACACGAGACAGCAGTTCAAGTGACTTACTATGCAAATATTTCAATTGATTAAAGCAATTAAGGCACACCCCGCAGAGCCATAAAACCAGCTGTTGCCCCCCCCCCCCCTGCGATGAAATACTTGACGCCAAACATGGCAAGTTGAAACTAGGAGGTACTACAGCATCACCGAGTCTCGTACCTTTGAAGGGTGGAACTCCCCGTGTTTGAAATACCGGAGCCAGTCTGGTATTTAATATGCAAATATTCAGAAAAAACAGGTGTCAGGCGCAGCGGTGTCACAATGCACTTATCGGAGTACCGTAGCTCATCGTCGTCATTTCAAAGCGCCAGGCTCAGGGGGGGGGAGTCTTGTAGCGAAGCGCCCCACCCCCATAGGCCTCCCGGCTCGCGGCAGAGTGGGCGTCTGCCAGCTGGGCCTCAGCGTGGGGTGGGGCTCCTCCTATGAGGAGAGAGATTTGGTGCTGGTGTGATTAACCAATGAATGACCACTCCGGTGCTCCACAGGCAGTCACGTGGGCAAATAACTGTCCGGCAGGATGTCGGGCGATCCGTCAGACCAATGGAGCTGCCGGTATTTTTTTTTCCCTCCAAAACACAGACCAGCACTGCACACCATGTATGTCAGCTCTGGTGTACTGTTGCCATGGTATTTTCTTAAAGCCAGTTGCCAAGTATCTTGTCCATTAGGAAGGAAATGATTTCTCCTCTCTCCATCCCTCTATCTTCCTCCCAGTGCAGCACGGTGGAGGGCTTGTGCCCAATCAGCTGTGACAGTCCTGTGAGTTCCTCTCCTATTGCTATAATTTATTATCTCTTAAACACTTATTCTGGCCCATGTCTGTATGGTTATTTAACCGTGGGGTTCTGGGTATCATTATTCAGTTAACAGAGCTGTTATGCAATTGGGTTGCGGCTAAATATCTGTGACTATTACAAGCCTAAGCGCCCTGAAAATGGCCGACACTGCATTGACAAACTTATTGGTTCCACACACAAAAGTGATCCGTTAGTTAAAAGTCACTGTCATTTAATTACGAGCTCTAAGTCTTAAATGGTACGAGCTGTAGTTAATATCATAGAGGGGTGTTTGTGCAACGAAGCGCTCACTGCAGTGAATTTAATTGGGGAGGAAGTGAAAATGCTGGCACATTTTAGGCGCCAGTTTCCATGTTTATAATGAAGAGTTATGTCTGGTGCTGCCCCGGCAAGTTCCGGCTTGCAGCAAGAGATTGTTGTCCAGGTGTCCATCAGTCACTTAGCCCCCATCCTGATACGCAGGAGCTGAGCTGCTACCTCCTGGACAGCAATGGTTTCATCCTGATCTCCAAGGAGAAGAAAGAGGTAAATCTTAAGCCGGGGCTCTGGAATTCTTTGGGATCTGGCCCATTTAACGGGTCTTCAGGTGGTTGAATTGACTGCTTACAGACCCCCCCCCCCCATAATTTACCCCCATGCCCTTGCCCTCCACTGATTCGGGGGATGTTAGAAGCATCTAGAAAGTGTGTTAAATGTGATGAGCAGTGCTTTGGATGCAACACTGACTGGCATCTAGGCGCATGGTGTTCTGTCTGTAATGGTAAGTTGATAGCTCAGACTAAGCTCCTTGCACTCCATCACCCTCATGACCCAGCTGAATGACACGGAGTCGTGACATTCGGACCCAAGAGGAGGAAGACACAGGACAAAGCCAGGAAAGACCTGAGCAATGACATGTAAACAAGAGGGAAAGTGCTTTACAGTGAGGCAGGTATTAACACTGGAATATACACACTGTAGTTCAACACTGCTGGCCTGGAGCTGTGAAATAGTACTGTGTTCAAATTTGGAGTCTATTTCCCAGGCCGCCCAAATCGGTTCCTCCCATGTTCCCTAGCACTTTCATACAGTGAAAGATATTTAAAGACTGTGCTGCCCACTGCCTGTGCTAAGGGGACCACAGTTGTTGCTTCTTGAGCAACTGAACAGTTAAAGTCTGAACAGGTCTGTGGTATCATCTACCACATGGTATATTTGGACAGATATTGGGGACAGAGTGACTAGCATTATCATTGGTGGATGTCTATCATGTGTGTTATAAAAAAACTCCATGAGTCTACAGTAATCTGTGCTGCAAGCAGTTCAGGCATCATTAAACACATAGAGGATTGTGGGATTGCTCACCCTGGGATTCTGAGATAACTGTCACTTATGTGTGGGATTGTGGGTCCTGAATGGCGCTATCTGAGCTATCAGCTTGGAGAGCCCACGTTGGGTTTCAGGGGATTTGAGAAACTTGTGCTAATACTGTTCCCCAGGGCGTCAGCTAAGCCGAAGGGGAGGACACTAAACTTAAACAGCATGCGTTTGGCCACTGCGTGCATTGTGCAGGATTACACCACATTGAGGGGCTCTGCTGTCACAAGTGAATGACAGCGACTCTCATCACTGAAATTCCATCCCCAGATCCATGACAGATCACCCCCCCTCCCCAAACTGGTCTGAAGCTACAGGGATACAATTTTGCTCAAATTAAATGATTAGGGACATACGATATTCGGCAAAGGTTTAGGCAGTGAATAATCTATGTAGTAGGTGTATGTTTGCTCAAAAAAAAAAAACTGCTTAACATTAGAACATATGCAAATTAACAGTAACAAAAAAATAAACAAGAATTGTGTGTTCTCCAAAAAGTTACTGATATCTTATTGGAGAGGTAAATGAACAGCAGACACCTTAGCCATCTATTCATTAAATTTCACAACTAGCTCAATTCATTAATTTACCTAATCAGTTAAATAATTCAATGAATAATTGATTAACCACAGGTGTGCTAGTGGTCAAGTCAAAAAATGTATGGGTGTATTGGACGGTTGCTGCAAATACTGGGTGACTAGCAGAGGTTTTGAAATTGCTAAGCTGACACACTTTGACAGACATTATAACATAGATTTATACCAACATGAAGATCTCTTAAATATTGTCTTTAATTAGTCCATTTACTCCAAGAAGTATAGTTGTTTTCCAATTACATAATAGAAATGTGCTTAAGTATAACCAGAATGTTATCCTGCTGCACAGTTGGTCTACTTTGACAGATTACGAGTTTTAGAGGTCAGTATGATTAAATGAGTAAAGTAGCAGTAGGACAAGGCACAGAAAGAGACATAAGAGGCAACATGAAGACGACAGCATGACCCGTTAATCACCAATCTCACAGGGCTTACAGGGAAAATGCCAAGAAAATGAGTTTGCAAGAAGTAGTTCTCTAGTTTTCTAATGGATAAAAAAACTTTCTGGGTTACTAGCATGGACATAAGTCATGGGGGATGGGGAGGGGGTTGTAACCCCCCCCAATAATCAAAACTAGCTAATACAACCCCCTAGGACCCCCTTTATTGGGTGGAGACCTCAACCCCCCCCCCCCCCAGTGCTCAACCCAAAGTTATGCCCTTGGTTAGCAATATCTTTTAAGGTTGGTGTGCACGTTCCATGGGAATTCAAAGGTAACCTTTTTAAGTTGCCCAGATAAAACATTTTTGTACAGAGAGTACAGGTGAGTCTGAAGGATGGGAGAGGAGATAAAGCTAAAGAAATAAAGTTGCAAATCAAATTCAGGTTTAAAGAGATGATGTATTTTTTATGTTCAAACATTTCAGTACACTTGCATCACTATTCTCCTGAGTCAGAAGTAATGATAGTGGTCTCTAGGGTTGTATTGTAATAGGATATATTTGAAAGGCTGGTTCTTAGTGCCAACAGAGAAAGCCAACCCAAGCCAATCCCGACAATAGATGCCTTATTGTTAGTCACAATCAATAACAGCAGGTACTTGTAGATGCGTGTGATGAATCAGCCAGCTGCAGAGCAGGTTGCTAAGCAACTCAAAAAACACGACTCATTGACAAATACTATTAAAGGTGACCTAATCAGCTTCATCAAAATTATTTCATTTTGCAGCTAAAAATAAAAATGCAGCACAGTCCTTTGGATCAATTTGTTCATTATTCCACAACATAGCGTTGTGTAGTGCTCAAAAATTAAGCTTTATGGCATCTGTAGTGGAAAAGTGATTCAGTAAAAAGAGAATCCATACAAGTAATGGAGGAGACTCTTAAGAGAAAAAAGATCTTCAGTTGCCGTACATGTAATAAATGTGATTATTGGATCATTAATCAGCTTGTCTGAGAATGATCAGTCTTATAGATTTGCTGAAATTCTTCGAGTGTAAAATAGTACTGGACAGAAACAATGGCTGATTAGAGTGGTGTATCCATGTGTTGTCTGTTGTTATTCTGGATATTTTAAACATTTTCACACACATTTCTGTTTGTCTGTTCGCCAGCATACACCCATGCACCTGCATACGTTTGTTATGTTTGTGTGTGTGTGCGTGTGTAAGTACGTTCCGCAGGTGTGCCTGGTTGAGCATGTGGACTCTAAGGATGACTCATTCAAGGCTGGGAATACAGCCCTCCGAAGTAGAATCTAGCTTAACATGTGACACTATTGCAGACACAGGATTGGCCGAGGCCTTAACTCTAGGTCATCACCTGACCCTCTCCCTCGGAGAATGAGTCACTAAAGAGGAAAACTGCTCTCTGTCATGTGGAGCATGTTTCGTTGCAGGGAGGCTGTTTTACCACAACAGGAAAAAAGTGAAATATTTTAATTGGACAAGATAATTACAAGATGTATTACAAAAGGTTCGAAAATAATGAGAGGTAAAAATAGAGGCTGTTTGTTCTTTCAGTGCAAGGATGGTTGGAAATCAGAAGAGGAGTTGTAGTACAAATCATACAAAGACACTGAGATCATTTAATGTTTACAAAGTGCAGCTTCTGACACAGATATGAGTGCAGTGAGAGGAAACTGAGAAAACACAGGATTTTGCACTGCAGGTCCAAACTGTGAAGTGATGATGATGACGTTGACAGTGATGATGATGATATTGTCCTCTTAAATCCGTTGCTACAGGGGTTACGAAATATTTTCTGATGTGATTCCCATTCCCAGTCTTGGCAACATCTGGATATTTTGGGGAAACCGTATATAAATGCATCATCCCTATGAGTGACTTATTATCACATTAAAGTAGATTGGTGTAGAGCACTGTGGAGCAGAAGCTGGAGTTACAGAGCGGACACTTCTCATCAGACAGCTTACTGCACAAATGGGTGAAATGACTTGCGTCAAAGAAAATCACCTGCCCTTAAAATTAATGATGACACCAGTGGGATTACGCCCATTTAATTATAGTTTAGCAGCATTATAACATTTTCAAATGTGCCAGGAGTATTTTTATGTCATCCCAATATCACCCAGTATGTGTCTATGTGAATGTTATTTTTCTGTTTCTTTATTTGGAACATTTCACTTGCTTTGCTTAGAATATTTAAGACTTTATGACAAGTGAAGATTATGACCATGTAAGTTATGTTAGTTAGATCCAGTTTTTCTAGTAAACTGTGTTGATAAGAAATTGAACAAGATTGGATTGTTCATGTATATCTGAATCTGAGATTAAGATTTAGCAGCTCACTTGTTATAAGGCTATGATGTTTCCAAACTAAATATGAAGGGGGCCGTCTCTGACGACAAGGTGTGGGCTGAACATTTGGCTGAGGTCTACATCGTGTAGACAGCTTAAATTGTCAATTCTGTAGAATATGAAATAGAATCAGTGGTTTGGGGACAATTCTTGTATGGTTAGGGCCAGGGGTGACTATTGTTTGATCTTCAGTGGGTTTGCCACTTTCGATCTGTAGAAATATGGGACACATCCCATGGGGACAAAATTTGCCAAGTGGGAGAAGGGGGAGCAGTTCTCCATGATAAAATGAGTGGGGGGTTGGGATCCTGCACACAAAATTATATATGTGAATATATATATAGGAAATGTGTATGAAAGTACAAAAGAAATCACTAAATGGATTTTGAAAAATAATTTTTCTGCAGGGCAAAAAAATATGATAAAGACAAAAAAATATGGAAATATGGTGGATGAATCCCCCCTAAACAGGGTCTAGAATCGCCTTTGGTTAGGCCATCTATATTTTGGAAGAAGAAAAAATGGAAGAGAAAACATAGACATTGGCTCGCTGCTGCATAGTGTGTGCTGAATGTGTCCCATGAGACAACGCAAGCTGGATCACACGAGCAGGCTTCCCTCCCTCTCGCTACTCCACAGTGACACCTACTGTCTGCCAGGCACATGTGCCGCTGTACATGCAATCGTGTTATGTCACTGGAGAATGCCTGTGGCACGTACAGGGAGCAGAGGCGGGTGGCTGACCCGCCCTCGCCGGAGGAGGCGTGTTCTAGTCCCTGCCGCTGGCACGAATGTCATTGTTGCATGTTTCAGACAGACAATTTGATGAGGAAGGAGCAATGAAATATAATCACACATTAAAGTATGAAGGCTACAGTGGTCGGCACTGTTACCTCACACCTCTGGGACCAGGTTCAAGTCTCTGGCCTGACACTACATGTGAAGTCTGGATGTTCTCCCCATGTCATCATGGGAGTTCCTCCAGGTACACCGCTTTCCTTCCACGTTCCAAGAACATGCTAAGCTGAACTGCAGTTACTGAATTGTGCTTAAGGTGTGTGTGTGTCCTATGACGGGTTGGTGCCCCATCCTGGGTTATTCCCTACAAAAGGCAGAAAAGTCACAAGACACAAAATGCAACACAGACAAATCAGCCACCTCCGCTGAGCTATGGACACGACAAACAACTTAACCACAAACAACATCTCTTTGTCCTCTCTAGTCCGGAAAGTTCTTCGGGGAGGTGGACGGAGCGGTGATGTCACAGCTGCTCCGAATGGGCATGTTCAAGAGGTAAAACCTCACAGTCCACGTGACACACGGAGCAGCCCGTCCGCACCTTCTAAGGTCAGAGAGTCCCTTTCACACATAAGTTTCGCTCTAATTCACTTCCATGAAAAATGAATGCCGTCCAGCGGCATGGGCAGTTTGTCTGGGACCCCCTCGAGCTGACGGGTGCTGTAACCAGGAGTTGTTGGTGCTCTCTGTCTGTGAAATGTTTATCCCAAGTGTTTACCTAGCCCACCTTAATATTACATGCCTGAGAGGACTTTGCGGAAAAGGTCACTCATCGCTTTTTTTTTTTTTTGTGGTACTCGTGCATGGACACGTGTGCCTGTGGGCCCCCAGGATCTCTCTGTACGACTACCAGGCCATGTGCAAGACCAGCCATCACCACACCAGCGGCGCCCGCCCTCTTCTCAGTGTATGTGCGCCTCCCCCGAGCCGCTGCCTATGAAATCACTGCACACACACCCCCTCAACATGTCCCAGCTCAGGTACCGCTGCCCTATGTCTAGCTTGGGGGGGTAAGAAACAGGAGCTGCACAGGAAACTGGAAAATGTGAAGGAAAAATCACCTGCCCTGCAAATTAAGTACTGTGGCGACATCATTGGATCTGTGTCAATACAATTACAGCTGAAGAGCTCTTGCTTGGGAATATGCTGATCTGATAAGGTATAATTTCTGTAATATGGTGGACGGACGGACGGACGGACAGACAGAGACAGACAGACAGACAGACAGATACATACATACATACATACATACATACATACAGGTGGATAAAATCAAGCACCTAGTCATACAGTCAGGATTACAAGTATTTCTGAAAGAATGGGTTGTTCTGAAGAGCTCAGTAAATTCACGCGTTACACTGTCACGGGACGCCATCTTTGCCTCCCCAGAAGAGTGGCATATGTAGCTGCAAAGGGGGACCAACTGCAACTGACACCTATGGATTTAGAATGGGACGTCATAAAAGTTCCTGTAAGTGTAATGGCCAGGTGTCTCAATACTTTTATCCATATAGTGTAGATGTGAATAGAATGCATACAGTGTATAGAAGATTAAAATACTTAAATACTAAGCCTGCCTATATTCTCTTTTGTCCATAATTAACTCTTACACGCTCCTAAAATAATTATGTCACCTGACATGTGCCTTTGCAGGCAATTTGACCCCAGGGTAGGTGTGAGCGTTGACTGAGCTTGTGCCAGACTGCCACCCAAGCTGTTCATTCTTCAGCATCACTAGAAAAATGATCTGTACGTTCCAAGGACAGCGTCGTCCTTTTTGCATTTATGCACATCAGCAGCCTCTCACATCCAAGCCGATGTGGACACCAGACTCGGCAGTGTGATTTTACCCGTTGGAGATCTATAAATATCGACGGCTGCTAAGACCCCGTTTCCAGCACTTGCATCTGAATAACAGCTGAAAGCAGTCAAACCAAGTCTGACTCTTGACCTCTTTTCTCTCCCTTCTCCCCGTTGCCCACAGCCCTTCTACAGCTTGCTCTCGGCTCTGAAATGGTTCCTCACTAACTTCACCTTGTAAGTATGCTGCATGGAAGGATCTCTCTGTAAAACATCAAAGCTTCCCATCACATGCATTTTTTGCCTGATTGTAATGACCCCTTTGTGGTTCTAATCACCCTGGTTCCCCTTAAAGGCAGTACTGTGCATTGACCCCAACTTCTGAATCTGCTATCAGACCCACTGGTTAGGAGTCCATTCCCCCTCTGGAGGCTAGACTCGTTGTTTGTCTGAAACATGCCGTGTTCGCTTCATTCTTATTGGACTTCCGCAGGTTTTTGCTGGAGTTCAATATTTGCGGTCTGTGGCACTCTGATCACCTTGCAGAAGGTAAGTCATGCTGTAGTTTTGTAATGATGCACTAGACCTTCAAGGAACTGCTGTGTCTGGAGAATTGGCATGACGAGAGCATATTAAAAGCTGGATTTTCTGGTTCCCAACTTCATACATCTTCCAAGCGTTTCTTAAATCATGTGACTCCTCTGTATGACGCCTTTCTTTCACGCACCATTTTCTCATCTCTTATCCCTCCATACCTGTCTGTCATGACTGTCCTCACTGCTGTACGCCTGCTTCTGTCCACCATCCTTGTGACCTATCGACAAATCACTAACTCCATCTGCCTCATTCACCATGACTCCTCCCACTCAGCCAAGGCCGTCTTCCATACATGTAAGTTACACCATAGTGACACAACCCCATGCTGTCCATCTTCGAGGTTTCTGTTTAAAACTGAGAAGAAAGGCCTGATATGTTCATATGGGAGGGGTGTACTGTGTGTGCTTCTGAACATTACCTGATTAACGTGTTTATAGTTTTAATTATTTAGGACAAATATATATATGTATATAGCATATACATTCTCTGCTCCACCAATCCAGGGCAGCTGATTCAGATGTGCATCTTGCACTGTCTCCACACACACAGTTACAGACACAGCTACAGACACAGCTACAGACACACTTGCACATGCACAGACATCTACAGGCACACCTGCGCACGCACACACAGCTACAGACACAGCTACAGACACACCTGAGCATGCACTCAGTTACAGACACAGCTACGGACACACTCGCACATGCACACACAGCTACAGACTCAGCTACAGACACACCTGCACAAAAGCCGTCCCCCACATACACACAGACACACTCACGCCCCGGCATCAGGTCAGCCTGCATGTGGGCACTGGGCCACAGAGGCCACCTTACATAAGGCAGGGAGCCGAGTCCACGCAGAGCCGCAGAGTGGGAGTAGAGCGGCTTCCCGGCTCCTCTCTGCCACTCTGGTTGTGAGCCACCGCTCACAGCGGCTGCGTGAAGCAGAGGGAACGCCCCGGCGAAGCCTGTGAGATACAGGGGCACGGACACCGCGCTCATTAGCAGAGCTGTGTGTGTGTGCGCATGGTCCCTGATGAGCAGCAGGTGCCAAAGACAGATTCCTCTCTCTCTTTACCCCCCACAGCCCACAAGCACAAGAAGGTGGAGGTGATGCAGCCATGCGACACTGAGTACCCCAGCTTCATGTACACGCCATCCGTCAAAGAGACCAACAGCTTCGTCCAGTGCGGCCGCTGTCACAAGTAAGGGGTCAGGCCACACCTTCCAGTGGCCCTCCAACCCTGTCCTCCACTGCCACCCCTTTCCATCACACATTCCCTGTATTGTTGGGGGGGGGGGGGGGGGGGGGGGGGGGGGGGGGGGGGGGGGGGGGGGGGGGGGGGGGGGGGGGGGGGGGGG
>JAODUD010000062.1:23482262-23507374 GCA_026784285.1 Stomatorhinus walkeri
GGGGGTAGTCCAATCTCTGCTCAGGACCCACCATTCAGACTAGGGGGATTCTGCATTGCTGCTACAGCTCCCATTTCTTTAATGAAGGGAAAAAGGTTCGAGGATGACAGCCCATATACACGAGTTAAGATCACTGCTGCCTGCACTTTTCTAAACGTACGACAGGACAGGGCCAACCTCTGTGTTGGCCTTCGTGTTGCTGAATAATCAGAGACCAAGTCAGCCTGCCACATATATATGCCCACAGGGAGACATGCCTGCAGTTCTCAACCCATAAGCACTAGCTCAGCTGGGCTGAACTAAAACACCCCCACCAATGTAGCAGTCTCTGCAGGCTTAATTATTAACCCCTTAAGCTGAACCACTCTTTGTATAAACTAACGTATGGGAACACGGAAAAAAAAAAACAAAACAAAAAAATAAAATAAAGGAACACACACACATACGCTACAACCAGCCCACATGTTCTTCTGGTCCAAGTTAGACTCAGAACTTCCTCAGAGGACCACTTCTCTCAAATGGTTGCTCACAGACTAGGTTTTTACATTTACCCCATCAGCACCAGACGCTTTGAGTATAAGATGCCCACTGGGGGAGAAGGACGGGCGCAGGGCAACTACAGCCTCTACAGTCCGAATATCCCAGGTTACACTGCAGCAGCTGACTTCCAAAGCAGCAGTTTCAGAGGGACACATCCTCCTTGGCCTCACAGGCGCAGCCCAGGACGAACCACAAGGGGGCGCTCAACCTCTTCACGTCTGGACGAATTCAGCCGTCACGCGTTTCTCCCAGGATGGAGGGAAGCGGGAAGCCCAGCAAATGCGACATGGATGTTATGATGACGGGAGATGGAGTGTCCCGAGTGGAAACTGCCCCCTCCTTTATTATGGCATCTTATGGTCTTGCAAGTATGAGCCGCTTATGTCATGGTAAGCAGTATCTCCTCCTTGAATACAGGACATTCCACAGGCGTCGCTTGCATACCCCCCCTCCCCTAAGGATCTGACACCTGCAACACTGGTCAAACTGGCTCTTTTCTGCCCACCCCCAAACTCTCATCCACCCCCTGGAAATCTCCCCTTGTTACACAAACCCTGACCCAACACCGTGAGGCATTTCAACACAACTGGACTACCAAAAAAAAAAAACTGGTTTATGCATATGTTTGTTGGTTTTGTTTTACCTTCATTTTAAATCTGACATTTCAAATCTTCCCATTGTCATAGATTTTTTTTTTGTCTTTAAATATATAATACAAATCTATATAACCCAAAAGTTAGAAATCTTATTTACAAAAACTATTTAAAAGCAGCTACCCTCCTCCAATGCAGAAGAGAGGAAAAGAAGAAAAATCTTCACACATAAGAATTTTTTTTTTTTTGCTTTGTAAATGCTCTTTAGTTTCTTCCCATATGTTAATATGGCAATTGGTAAAATAGTCTTGCTTTCAGAATATTGATAAGGATTCAGCAACTATTTCAATTAGCTATACATATAATTCTTTAACGTTTCTGGTTGGTGCAGTTTATTTACTTAGAAAAAGAAAAACAAGACTTGGGTAGTTTTCCCAAAGAGAAGAAACCTTGTCTTCAAAAAGTCTTCTTTTCATTCTCTGTGGATGAAGACACGGTGGCTGGCTGCTTAGCTGTCACCCCCTGGTGGTGAACATCAGTGCCACAAGCAACAGCTTCTCACAGAGCTCCTTCCTCTGTGCAGCCAGCGCCAGCTGTGTAACGGAACTCCTGCAGGTTGGACACGCCATGAAAGTGGACGAAGGCCCCCGCCACCACCAGGATGTGGAATAACTGGTGGGAGTGAAACTGTGGGAAGAGATGGGACAATTAGGATTGGAGGGGGGCGGGGCCACGGGCTATTATCTTCTCAAGTTTCGGCTGAGGCACATTTCAGGTTAGGTGATGAAAGGTCTCCTTTGCCTCAGAAATACTGTCTGTGCCCCGCAAGATGGTGACAATGCGTGTGATGTGAATGTCTCTACAGAGAAATTCCATGAAGACTCCCCAACTCCCCAAAAAGGACCGATGATCATTAAATAAAATGAAGCGGCCATTCGTAATCTGCTTTTGTTAGACTGAGGACAGCGATCGTTCATTCAGCAGATGTGGGTGTCGGACTGAACCTCACTAAACGTCCCAGTGCGACTGAACTCGGGTTAGGAGCCGAGAGAGTTACGATGCTGTGTGTCACGTGTGTCAACTCACCCAGATGTCACATTTGCCGGGGAAGAACCTCTCTGGGATACGGGCGGCATACAGGCAGGCGCCGGTGATGTAGAGTGTGGCCATGAGGAACAGCCAGCCCATCTGCCCCATGGTGGTGGCTCGCAGGAAGCCCTCAGTGATGACGAAGTGCAGCGTCGGGACAACTCCGCTCAAGCCCAGGCCCACAAACACCCCTGACGGAGGAAAATGGGTCACAACGCTACTGCAGCAAGCACACAGCCAATTAAAAAGGTGAAACGCGTGTCAAAGTCTGATACCAAGGCAGGGTCGGCTCTTGAAATGCAGAATACTTTAGGTCCAAAGAGATTACAGAGGATCAGCTGCTGAAGCTTTTCCTTGTGTAAGAAGTGGCTGCCATCCTCTGGGTTACATCTAGGCTATTTTAACGTCACAATCTTTAAGAGGACATTTAGAGAGCAGTAACTCTGACCTGCCAGTGAATTCCCTGTCCATAAGGGCTCATAAATGTCAGTGGGGCCAGAAGAAGGTTAAGTAAATAGCCTCAGTGAAGAGGGCCATGAATCGAAAGCCTCAGATCGCCTGTCTCAGGGAAATGAATTCCTCCAAGATGGGGGGGGGGGTGTTGTACAGGAGCAGCATGAAGTGGCTGCATCTGAATGTTCCATCATTTCCATCATTTCTCCCCATTAACAGCTCTGGCTTTTCCAACAAGGTAGTACCTAACAAAGAGGGTGCTTCCAGAACATCATGGCCGAACAAGCACCCCCACCCCAGTGATTTCAACACACAAGGTAATTTGGAAACTAGCTTTTTCATTCTGGGAAACAAATCAGCAGACTTTGTATCCTGCCAGATAACCAGATAAGACTGGTTACGGTAAAGGAGGTCGACGCCATGCAGCGGGTCCACGTCTGCGACGCCAAGCGCCACCACGCCACTCTGAGAGGAGAGACTCACCGGCACGGACGCCGCGGTACTGAGGGGTGGCAAAGAAGTCGCACTGCGACACAGTGATGGCGGCCAGGCCCAGAACGCAGACCACGATCAGGTAGATGAAGCAGGGCTGGGGGGAGCAGTAGAAGGAGTAGTATAGCCAGGGCACGAAGGAGCCCATGATGAGGAAGGCGATGCCCGAGTAGTCCAGCCTGCAGAAAGACACGGGGGGGGCAGCGTCAGACCAGAGGCACACGGCGTCATTCACCTACAGCATGCTATAAAACGTCTGGGAAATGTGCCTCTCAGCTCTTTCTTCATTCCCCTCCATCGACAGCGGGATGTCACGACCATGAAGTGGCCCCCCGACTCCATTATGGAGAGAGACCCAAGGCATTTGCACCAATCAATACTCTACTGTGTGAAACGGCAAAAAAGCTTTAAGGGTAATCCTGGGGACGGCTTCCAGCCGCGTCCCCGGAACCGAGAGCTGGACGTGGGCTGCTGAGAGTGACCTTGCTGGGATTCTCGCAGAAACGCGAAGCAGCTGCTTACGGGGCCTCGACCACCACATTACTGGCTCTCGACGGCGACCTCATGTGGTAGGTCGCGGGCGATACTCACTTAGAGAACACGCGGGACACCCCCTCCGAGTGGCAGTAAACTGTGTGGAAGAGCCATGAGAAAGACAGGCAGAGGATGGCCCCTAGGAAGAACGCGCCGATGACTATCTTCTCCTGGAAGGGAGCCACAAAGGACATGTTGGGCCGGAACATGTAGAAGATGCCCAGGCAGAGGAAAAACAGGCAGCCTGGGGGGGGAGAGAGGAAGGGAGGGGGTGCAGGTTAGCGTGAACAGCCTGAGCTAGCCGTCTCTAGGTGTCAGCCCACCCCACCCCCCCAGCCGGCGCAACAGTCCAGTGATTTTATGAATATCAAAGAGGGGAGTCAGTCACGCTGAACCTGAGACTTTGCCGGGGGGGGGGGGGGTCACCTATGGCCACAGACCCTCCCAGCAGGCACTCTGGTCACGCTCCAGCTTATAGCGGGGTGGGGGAGACAGTCTTACTGGGGGAAGCGTGCTGTGCCTTACAAAGGCTCTGGGGTTTGTGACTTTTCAGCACTCAGATGATGAAGAGCCACTGTTTAGGTCTTAACGAAACACAACATGAACCGGCTTTCAGGAATGAATAATTCACAGATTTCAATCAGCAGTCAAGCTATCGGCAGAGGCACTGGAGGCCAGGCTCTGTACTTTATCTGAAGTGCGTTGATGTAGGAACCAAGGCAGAAATTCAGGGTATGGGGACACGCCGCAGTTACAGTCACTGATCCAGTGATATGTTTAAAGATGGTTTCGATACAGGATCAAGAAAGACTGCGGGGTCTAGTGGGTCTGGTCCCCTTTACACATCAGCTTTATAACTGAGGAGCATAATACAACTGACTCCATGAAGTAAATAATATGACCAGTCGATTAAATTAAGGACGCATGGATCTGCACCTATTCTGCGGCATCTCTGCTTTCTTATCATAACTGCCCACAGAAAAACAGCCACTGCTGATTGCAGGCTGACAAGCAACTGAACATGTTTATGCCCTTCTAGCTACGTTTGATAGCGCTGGGATTAATTACACAAAGGCTGCGTAGTTACAGGGGCCAGACTCAAAAGATGTGTCACGGAAAATGTCCAGGGGAAAAACGGGTACAACTGAAAACTGCTTCGGATAAAAGGTGGCAGCTGAGTAACCAAACAGGAATCTTAAAGTCACACAAAGTACAGGGATATCGGATGCGTAATTCATTTCAAGCGAAGTAACCTTGGAAACAAAAACTCGCATTTGCATGGGATATACATACATCAGAGGTCCTGTTTGCGTATCAGATAATGTTCACAACAACCGAAACCGTATTCACTACAAAGCCAAAGACGAACGTCTGAGATTAACGTGACATTCTCACAGCGCACTATGGATTTCTCTGGTCAATGCTCAAAAAGCTTTAGACTAAACATGGACAGCTTTGTTTAAAAAGATGGGCACAATTCTCTCACTTGGGGGGGGAAATTCGCTCTCCTCACCAGATAGTCACAAATTCAGCACTAGGCGGCAGCATTCAGCCATTCACAAGAATGCAGGTTTCGTCCAGTTAGGAAGGAGCCCACCCGGGCTTCCTTTTTAACAGCTGGCCTTCAATGAGCTGAAGATGCTGTATAAAACATGGGCTCCATGAGTGGCCGGGTTCAGTCACCACCAGCTGGGGAGCCTAGAGATCACATACGGCCCAGAAGCAGCAGGACACACAAGTACGTTAACGGCCGAGGAGCGCCCATCCTTCTTACCCAGAAGGTGAGTCCAGATGTTGCCCGTCTCCGTGTGGATCCTGAATATGCTCTTGAAACAGGCCCTGAAGGAGGGCATCGGAGGACGGTGGCCGTGCAGCAGGAAGTCGTTGTCCTTCAGCCAGTCGGGAAGGACGTCGTGGGGGATTACGCGCCACCGGCCTTCCCACACCTGGGGTAGGAAGGACACAAACTGCACTCAGAGCCCCGAGTGGCCAGGCTCACTGCTTTCTTGCAGCTGTGCTGGGACTTAGTGACTCAATTAAATCTTTACCTAAACCCATTCAAACCACTTAGCTGCAGAAGGTAATTAAGAAGCTCAATTAAACAGTCAGCAATTACATCACTTGGCTCTCAGTGGGAATGGGAACTGGCACAGCTCGGGCAAGAGCCTGTCAGGACCAGTTAGAGAAAATGAATACAACAGGGACCACTGGAGACGACCCCCCCCAGGAGCCTAAAAGGCCTACAAATGAGCCGCCTTAACTCCATCCTAAATGCCGATCATGTCCTGCGGCCCCGACCGCGTTCTAAACCTCGTCTGCCACTCTGGGAATTACTTTACTTCCGTCCCGTCACCCTCAGATCTGCCATGCAGTTATTCATGTTTCATGGGTGCAGCCAGGGAGTGAACAGGGGACGTTAAGCAGAGGCAATGGTGAGGAAGAACCGGTTCTGTTTCTTTTGGAAGACTTCAAGGAGCTTCGATTTTTACTGCCGTACAGTCTTGTATAGAATTACATCACCAGGTACGAGGATTTCACAAGGTGGGTGAGATTACCGGCCCGTCCTGTTTGGCGCTGCTTGTTGGCTGCATTAACCTCAACCACAACATTACAATATTCTCTGAATGCTGTACAAAGGATTCCATGTCAGCTGGGCCACACTAAACAGTGTTGACTCATGGCTAAAACCTACAGCGGTTCTCTCTAGCAAGGGCAGCTGACCTTGTGCACAAACTCCTCCATCTTCTCCATGGCGTGGTGGGCCTGCAGTAGTGGCGTCATGCCCATGAAACCTTCATCAGAGCTTTTCTGCTCCTCTTCCTCCTCCTCCTCCTCCTCCTCCTCATCTTCCTCCATGTCTCTCTGTTGCTCAGGCTCTGTCACCATGTCCTGCAGGGATAAAGACTATTAAAGGTCAAGGGTATGTAGAGGAAAATTTAATTCCCTGACACAGAGAGAGAAAGGCAAGCATATAGACCAGGGGTCACCAACATGGTGCCCCCAGATACCAGGATGCCCCCAAGGACCCGTTCTAAAAATATTTTAGACGCTGCTCAGTGGTGAGCTAGTCTTCACAGTGTCTTCACATAGATGAGCATCATTAAGCATTAATAATAATAATGTATAACTAAAGGTAAACTGAGTAGATATGTTAAGAAGAGTGTATAAAACTGGTAGCCCTTCGTATGGCTCAGTACCCGTGAAGTAGCTCAGTTTCAAAATGTTTGGTGACCCCTGATATAGACAGTCCTGCATTTTACACTGATCTTACGCACTGAAATGACTATTGTCTGTAAAGAGGCTAATTAATATCACATTGATTCTTGCAACAGTGCCTGAGGTGTGATGTTGCTGTTTGCAGTAGGCCAGATGTCCCCACCCCCCCACACTAAGGTCACAAATGCAAGCACCAGAGAATGGGATGAAGGATCGTCGCCTTGCAAGATCCCATTTGAAAAACACGGGCAATTATTAACCCTGAGGCAGCAAGAACACACTGTAGTTTAAGACAGATAAAAATAGCAAGTAGACTGAAAGCACCACAACAAGAGCTTTAAAAAATGGAGCTGATCCAATGACTAAAGAGTACAATTCCAGCTTTTAAAGTGTGAGACAAAAGACAGATCTGCTGCACTCTACTACTGTCCCTGTGGATTTTCTATGCTCTCAAGTGCAAATAAAGGTTTTGTGCTGCCATTAACATATAAAAACATCTATGGATTAATTGTAAACACTAACTAGAGCAGTCCATGATAACGATCTTTCACAGAAACTGGCTCTGTGACTGCCCAAGTGCCTATAGCATCTGGCATATTAAAATGTGTTTTGGAGTGAGGGCATGCATGTGTGTGAGGAAGACTGCAAAAGAGCAGCACAGGAGCATTAACTAGTATTAACAAGTCAGGGGAATCCAGGGGAACTAGCTGTAACTGGCACCAACAGCATGACAGTAGGCCAGCCGTCTGAAACAGCACTGCTTCCTCAACGCGCTGCCCGCACACACTGAGCCAGGGCAGCCTCACGCAGACCCACTACTGCCTCACTGCACTGCCCACACACACGGAGCCAGGGCAGCCTCACGCAGACTCACTGCTGTTGCGTCAGTCTCCGACGGACTGCTTGCTAAAGGGAACAGCTGCAGGTGCAGGTGCAGCGATTTGGCCAAAGAGCTCCAGGTGCATTCAGAAGGCCCAACAGGACACCGAGAGGGGGGGGGTGGGGGGAGGAGAAGGATGAAGGCACAAATGCTACTGTAGGAAAGAGGAACAAATACCGTCAGAGGACGTTATGAATCCTGCACCACAAATCATGCCTCAATTTAACAGTTGTCTTTATGCAACTCAGCACAGACAGACTTGTAATAAACAAAAGACCAATTTCCCCAGAAATTCTGAACTTCACTACCTGCTTAGGTGCTTACGCACATGACTCTATTCCCATTGAAGGAAGGAACAAAGGGAGATCATAGCGTGACCTGCTTAGGGCCATGAGAAGTCAAATGACCAGGCAATAAAGGTAATTTGTTGCAAAAACAAGGACATTTAAACAATAGGTGGAAAAAAAGGACAAGCAGGTTTTCAATACAAGAGCCCCTGGGGCTGCCAGGGCCCCCGCGTCCCTGAAGCTTAAAAAAAAGGGGGGGGGGGAATCTCACACTGATTATTCATTCCAGGGCTGCTCTACGCTGCAGACAGCAAAGAGGAAATGGGAGGAACAGTGCCATAGGACATCAGGAAAAGGTCACACACGGTTGAGCTTAATCTGCACAAAGTGATGTGGATCACACACACTCACCTTATACTCACATATTTCACATGAATTATGCATATCCTGCAGCGACTACCATTAGCAAGCAAAAACGCCACCTGGAACCACGTAGCTTCCAAACGGAACAAAATGGGAAGAACTTACATTACCCACATTCAACGGCATATCAATTACCAAGCCCCCATATTAGGAGTAGTCGAAGCTCAATGATGCATTTATCTGGTACCAAAAAAAAATCATTAAAATAATAAAGCAGTGCTTCTACACCATAAGAGCAGCTGGAGGAATTTTATAGTGACCCCTCACTGCCACCCCCAGCTCAGGTCAGACAGAGATGCATGATGATTAAGGGGCCAGAGGTACACAGTTGGACTCACAATCACCCTTATGGTTGGACTTAGAGTTTCTTAAGTCCCTTCAGCCACCTGCTGCAGACAAAGCCTTCATATGCATGAAAATAGCAGTGATATATACCCAATGCTGCACTGACAAAATCTGATTTAAATAATCCTTTGGAAAACATTGGTGTTTTTTTTCTTAAGACAGAGAATATGTGGTCATACTGGAATGTTTTCACCATAGTGCAGCAGGAATCTTTAATACTGAAACCAGGAACTGATGACACCAGATGAAGCCCATGAAGGTGGGTGCTCAGACATTATTTTACTCATTTCTTTTTATTGCCACTACCATGGATGGACATACATATCATCTTTATTCAGAGCCAACAACCCATGTTACCATGCACAGAAGACTTCAAACCTAACCTAACATTCGACAAGCTAAACGAGACACCAGCGAAAAGTCAAAATACACAGAAATGCCCAGAACCATCAAACCTCTTTTGGCCCTTTCTAGCTCACTAAAGCCACAAATCCTAGCTGCAGTACTACTTGGTCTAAGCTGCAGGACTATGGGTTCTGTCTAGTTTTACTGTAATCCAGCCCTTGTCAAAGGCTGTGGTTAACCTCCAATTGATTAACAGCCACCCACAAGACATAAGCTACTTTAGTAGAGGAGTCGTGGTTCCAGGACATTGTCAATTTGAAAAGGACAAACAGCTAAAGGTTCACCAGCACAGGATGGCATATGGAGTTCGGGAAAACAACCACACGCCACATTTACACGTCACATGGACACATCTTCCCATCCAGTGCAATCCATATCTGACAGCTGGTTGGCCAGGCAAGCAGTCAATAGGATCAAGTGACATGCACATTTGGACCATTTCTGTTGACTGGCCAACACAAAAGGTCATGCACACTGTTCTGAACCCAGCAGAATTCTGTACTGGAATGGATGGCAATGCATTCGGAAACAATGAGGTAAGAGGTTCTGAACAAGCACATGTGTACCTACTCTACCCAGGCAAGAGCTAAGTCATGTTTGCAGTAAAGATATCAGTAGCAGTTTCACCTCTAGTTATATCAGTCTCCCATGTCACATGGCTCAATACATGCTCACAAATAATTCTACCTACAAATAAAATTGAAATTTGCCATCTTAATATTAAACTTTTGTGCCATTACATTTGTGCCATACATGCACAGCTCAACAAACCAAACTAATAAAAATCATAAATTCCACTTCTTTTGCAATCATAGTTTTGCCAAAATGTATAAATTAAAAAAAGGGAGACGGCGCTTAAGCAATACACAGATAATTATCATTTAAACAATTTAATAGTTTAATACAGTTTCCAGGTAGGACTCAACAACTCAAGTCACCCAGTCCACAGCACCATTCCATTTCCTGGTAAAAATATCACTTCATAGATCAGAGTCAGGAAAACTTGACCTTTGCACAGAGTAAACCATGCACAGGCAGTCATGTGACAATCAGAGCGACTCAGAGCACACTTCCATTCTACCATGTTTCCTTCAAATACAAGTACACAAGGCAGTGGCTTTTTCCTCCGCTCCACTTTCACCCAAACAACCAGGTTTACTTATCACACCGTCTTTACGAGTTTCATTTCAGGCTAATAACCGCAACGCAATTCAAAAGCAACACTGAAATCAGCACTAGCATTTCTACAAATTAGCGACCAAAGAAAAAAAAAGTGACTAATATGAAAAGGAGTGTAATAGAGAGAAAAAGAAATAAAAGCAACTACAGGACATGTGCAGGCTACTTGTGAAAAGGCCCACAAGAATCTGCATGTATACCAACGCGCTAATATTCACATAATTCATTCACACAATCCACCTACATGCATGTGCTAAATCACAGAAGCCACTATTTTATAAGCTTTATATTCCTTAAAGGTGTCATAAAACTGACACAAATCGGTGCTTTGTTCATTTCACGAGATTATTCTGGTTGCGAAACTGTGGCGCCAACGAAAATTAGCTACAATACAGATGTGCGGAAGAGAGACCTGGAATATCTGTGCCCAGTGGCACAAATAAGTCAGAGACTTCCTCTGGGATTCCCCACCTGAGGGATCACAATCATTTAAAGGCCAAGAAGGAGTTCCCACACGATGCAGGGGGGCTGAGCAGTGTACAACTACGCACCCCTGAAGTGCAGAGAGCTTGCACTAACAACCATACATTCCGGAATTACACCCTCCGGGTTTCCACTGCTGATAGACTGAACTTAGTGAAGGCAAAACGCAGTGACGGGTCCCAGGAAGGAGAGGGTATGCTTATGCGTTAAGTATTTCCTGCTTTTCCCACTGAATCATCATTAAAAGATGATTATTAAAATCCTGCACACTCCAACTCTGTTCCAGTGAGAAATAAAAATGCCAAACCAGTACAGGACAGAATTGCTCTACTGTGGATGACAGTTTTACCCCTCAGGCTAGCGAGCAGAGGTTCCACAGACCGGTGCTAGTAATTCCACCAGGCTACAAAATGCTAGGGGTTTGGGGGAGGGATTGGTTTTTTTCCGAAAATAAACCAGTTATTTTCAAGCCACGCCTTTTTAATAACGACCCCTAGCGTTTGTGCATTCTGATAGAAGGGAAAAAAAAAAAAAAAACTGAACTGCTAAAACCCAAAATACAGCCCCAAAACACAACAATCAGCCAGTTTATAGGGAAATTTCTGCACAGCATATGCTGGCCTACAGCCACCAAGAAGCCGGGAACCCCTAGTTTACAGGACTTCGACTGCAATCATTACTAGATTACCGGTAAGGTAATTAGCCTGAACCGCGAGCTGAAATGCAACTTGTTAACTGAAAACACACTGTGGTGCCCTTGGTGACAGAGACATATTTGAGGACACACACCTCGTACTAGATAGACTAGATTAGAGATAGATAGATAGATAGACTAGATTAGAGATAGATAGATAGACTAGATTAGAGATAGATAGATAGACTAGATTAGAGATAGATAGATAGACTAGATTAGAGACAGACACACAGACCTTTGACTGACAGAAAAAAAAACACGGCCGGCCAGGAGTGATGCACAATGACAAAAAAAAAAAAAAAAAAAAAAAAACCATACTGAGGGTGCCAACCAATAAGAAAAACCAAAAGCCATCACTTCCTGTCAACAGCAGTGGGAAAATTACCATCACCAACATTCTGTGCATTTCAGATAAGTAAAAACCCAAAGGCCTAACTGATCACACATACAGCGGGTCTTGTGACAGAGCAGCAGGCATGTGTGGTGTTTTTGTTTTCCACCCCCACTGAGAAATCTCATTGGTCCTTTAAAAACATAAAAATATAAAAACCCTTTTAGGCTTCACAAAAACAGCAGTGTCAGTTTTGAAAATGTGAGCTATTTGTCAACGACAATTTGCAGGCACTGTCAAAATAAAAGGACTTTGTAATTATACTGACTATGCATATGATAAACTGAGCAAATGTACTTCAAAATGCAAAGTGGTTTATGCAATCATTAAGTGTTTGGAACAGGAAACGCCCTCAATTTTAGGATATGGCGACGCTGACACAGCATGGTGAGAATTGTAGAGATAATGCTGAAGTTGCTCATAACCCAGAGTGTCTTCCTAGGCAAAGTGAAACCCCAACGTAAATGCAGCAGCCTGCACCTGTCACCAACCCCAGGCCTGTTTAAAAATTAACCAGAAAACCAAATTGTTGCTGATATATCAGAGTAGATGGCTTCCTTCGTTGTTACCAGCCTGCTTCAGGTTACCAGCCCCAACAGGGCTAGTTTACCATCACATTACTCTGCCAAGTGTACCATATCACAGCGCCAGGGTCCAAAGAGAGTGTGGATACGGACCACCTTTTAAAGAAAAAGGAAGGGGAAAAAAAAATGTATCCTTGAGAGTGGGTAACTTTCCAAGACTAACACTACAAATAGTATGTTCAGAAAAACAGGCCAATCAACTTATAGGGCAGACAAGCAAGCAACCAACCAACAGCTGCTGGAGTCAGACAAACTCCCACCAGACCAACAACAGGAGGATGACCTTCAGATGGGATTGAGCAAGCAGTGGTCCACTAACAACGGCCATCACCAGCGAACGCTAAATGGCATTTAGCACCAAGGCCATTCTGACCAACTCAGGACAGGCACAACCGTAGCCTGTGACTCAGGGATTTGCCCGTTCTCAACCCTGTGTTAGTAATGTTCACAAGTTTATAGCATAAAAACGCACAAAACCAAAATTGGCAGGTCAAAAGCCAGCAACTAAATGCCACGTTTAGGAGCAGGTCATCACGGTCCCATCGCACTCATTCCAAAGACACCCAAGCTTCCCAAAAACCATGATCATCCAGAGCACACTTACCCCATTTTGCGTGCAGTCAGGGCAGTGGTCACTGCTGCCCGCACACGCTGCGGAATCTGCCCCCGTGGGCTTCCGAGGACTCATGCCAGCCGTGCAGCCCCTGTGCCTCAGGAGGAAGGCTGCAGGCCGGCTGTCCTCCAGATCCCCGACTTCCAGCTTGCCTTATGGAAGGCCTGCCACTAAAACTGCTCAAAACAGACAGTGGATGCCTGGAGAGAAGGGTCAGGTATAGGAGACTTGATCCGGCGGTGCTGGTCTGCAGGGCCCTGCTATGGGAGCAGGAGTCCGAAAAGCCTTATTCTGCTCTGCCTGAAGACCAGAAAGTCCTGTATACGGGGACAAAAGGGGAGTTTGGTCATTAGTCATCTCCCAAAACACACCCAAAAAAACAGAAATCAAAAGCTAGGAAATAATACAGGAACTTTCGAAATGATACAAATGTCCGTACCATAAGCATGCAAATAAAGTGTAGAGAAGGTGTAGAGCAGAAATTACAGTTTCTCAAAACAGCACAGAATTATGCCGAATTAAGAAATAGAGTAAAGGCCTTACATGAACACACTTACAACAAACTATTAGCATGTAACAGGCAGCAAGAACTCATTCCAAAAACCCTGGGGAGGCACTGTGCTGGAGGAGCAGGGGGCCCAGTTTCTACAGCTACCACGTGGCAACCTGGACTGGGCTATGGCCAACCCCCCAACTAAATTTAACCATCTGAGTGTCACACTACAAAACCTGGCAGCTGGGGCCAACACCACCTTGTGTAACCAAAGTTCTTGGAAAGGAAAAGAGCACCTCAGTTATGGCAGCGGTCCAGGCTGCTCGCAAAGTGACTTTGCAGGAGCACTGTGTTTTGAGTAAGGCAGCAGTTTTGATTCAAAACAGAAATATTAACTCTGCCATCTCTCACTAAATCTCGCCAAGAAAGAAGCATAAACTCAGACGAGGTTGTTGTGCTGGCGCACAAAGGTCATTTCTGAGTGGCAACTCTAGACCTTTTGCAAAATGACTTTTGCTTGACATTAACTGTTAAAGCCATATTTCAAAAACGGAAATTCCATAGATAGTATTTCCGAGATACACATGGTCCAACATGCTCATCAACCACCCAGAAAGTTAAAGCAAAAAGCTGCAGATGAGCTGGACCATAAAATGACCATCATGTTTAGCAATGAGAAAGAACAGAAGAAAAACCCCAAGTTTCAGACTAGCCAAATGGTGACAGTCACATAATTGTTCAGAACCTTGAAACACATGTGGAAACTGTAAACACACATCAGAGTAGTACGGGTGCACCTTCACTGACAATACCCAAGTCAGAGGCTGGCAAGGTGAGGCTCACAAAGGGCCAACAGACAGGACTCAAAACTTCCCCAGTTTCACCACACCTAAAAAGCTTCAGTCAGCACAAAACACTTCTTTCCCAAAAGGCCTTTGACATACCAAGTACCACTGCTTTGGGGGGTTGTTATTGCCGAGTCTTACAGCCAGACTCAATTTCTGCAAAGAAATTCCCACAGACTTGTGTTAAAAAAATGATATCCTGCCACTTCTTTCGTCATTTATTTAAGAACCAGAAGCCAACAATATAAAAGAGATTCTGGCAAAAGATTTCTACAGAATGGAATAGTACGGAAACGCTGAACACATCCTTTGACAACCAGGAAACAGAACAGAGCCAGATTCAACATTTTAAGCAGTTTTTTAATGCAAGCCATATCACTGATAACATCTAATGACGAGTCAGCTGACAGTACAAGTATTAACTGAGGAAGCTTGCCGTTTTAGTCTTCCCAGAAAGCAAGATATGTGGTAATTTCAGTACACCACATACCAGTTACACTGAAACCTACTTTCTCACATCTGGTAGGCAGACAAACCATCTTTCAGTTCACATATTTTCAGCTTTTTTTCAGTGGGTACTTAAGATTAAATGTTTATCCCCACCTAGTCCTGCATTTTCATATCTTGCCTACTGCTGCTCACACTGGAGACACACTCTGCTAGGGGTAATCCTGGGTCTGAGCAGCAAAAAACACAAAAAAAAAAAATCCACCTCAGAAAGGTATTCAGGCCAGTAACCAAAGATGAGCTTAATATCCTAAGAGGCAAATATTTATTTTACTGAACTGGACAAAAACCATGAAAACAGACACCCTGCATCCAATACCAGGATCACATCTCTTTTATCAAGCTTAATCAATCATACTTTTTCAGAACAATAATTATTCAAGAAAATAATTTGACGACTATTTATAGAAGATAACTAGCTATTGAGAAACTTTATTAGATACATCATACCCACATACCTTACATTACATACCTATTCCCTTCATCATACTACTTGCATTCCATAAATTAATATAATGCCTTTGTCAGTTTTCAATGACGTATTAAGAATAATTCATAACTTCCTAAATCAATCTAGCAATGCACACCCAACGGTGGTGAGGAACCACGAAGGCAAGAAAAATACCAGACTCAAACAAACAATCATGATTTGTTACTATGGTCCATTTTGCTCTCAGGTGTCAGCCTCATTCAGAAGAACTACATTTATAAAAGTGGCTAAAGTAATGAGGTTTTAAAATTAAAACTACACTGTCAAATAAGATTACAGTCACACAGACCATTGTGAGATGAACCACCTTACAGTAACAAATGCATTTTAGAATAACACAGTTTGAGAAGTACAGGTCAGGGAGAAGAAAACCGAGAACTGCCATTCATCACTGGCAGTTCCAGTGGGGATATGTTCAGCAGAGATTAAGAATTCCAAAGAAAGAGAGAACCTCTGATGAAAGTAAAGTAACCCCCAGGTTTACTTGCTTATCTCCCCCCAAAGGCAATAAGTCTCATAGTTGTCAAAGATAAGGTCAGAAATGAGGACAGTACAAAATAAAACAGGATTAAGACATGAGGCTCATCAGTGAGAAATTGGGTACAATTTACTCACTGAAGTTTCCCCTCGCACAACAGGAGGCAGAGCAGTATAAATGACCATTAAATGCTCCGGTTTAGATCATGATGGGAGTTCAGTGATTAGGCTGACTCCATTGCAAATCTCTTGGGTATTCATTACGCAAGAAAACAAAGAAATGAGTGGAAGGAAATGACTCATAGCAACACAGTTTTAAAATTGCCAAGATAAACCAAGTCCACCAGTTCAGCACCACCGTGGCTGCATGTCAGAGGGAAACCCTGGAATCAGCAGGCAGATCTTGTATAAAAAGTAGGTTGACTACTATAGGGCTTACAGCAATCGTTTTCAGTCTACGTGAGCAAGAGGGATCAAGTTGACCATTTTCCACCAGAACGGCGTGAGTGATACTGACACACCTACTGATCACACACCTACAGTCCAGAAGTAATACAAGATGCACTTGATTCTGCCCAGTAAAACTATCAGTGACAGCTGTTATGCATGAACATTTTGTAGCAACATTTCAGGCAGATAAATCTAACATCATTGTGAAACATCATCTGAAGTGTAGGCAGCTTTGATGTAGAGAAAAGACCATTGAAAGCAAAAGCCTTAACTGGAACAATCTCAGGGCACATCAGCCATGTGACTGGTTCTGAAGTCAGAGTGACCGAACACCATGCTACCCTTTAAACACTAGGCTTTTTGTACCATAATCACATGACATAAGAGTCATTTGCGCTGGTTTAGACAAGCAACAATCAAGGGACAGAAGGGTTGTGGGGGAACAAATAGCCTTCATTCAGAGCTACACACAGATGGGGGTGTGGTGAAGGTGACCTTCATGCCACCAAAACAATAACAGCAGAACCGTTAATGTAACCGTCTACTGAACAAAAGCATTTTTCGCTGATTAAGTGTGAATTTGAGGAGCAAAAAGAAAAACATTTAAGACCACTAACATACGAACAATGAAGAAACACTACATGCTGCAGGCTATACTGCAATACCTTAACTTTCTGTCCTACCTTGGGCTTACTCTGGAATTACAAAACGCCTAAAGGTGGGACAAAGAACAGCTAGTTTCCACCTATAGTAACACTACAAACGAGAAAGTACCGCAACCTACTTCCTCCCTCCCTTGTAGTAGAAGCCTCCGCAGACACCCATACAAAAGGGTGTTTTTATATTCCACCTGCCCCAGCTGTCTCTAATTCAACCAGCAAACCAGTGAGTGCAGTCTGTCCCACTTAAACGATTTGCCCAGACACTCTAGCTATTCAAAAATCCGCTGGTTATATCACAGTTTGAAAGACCCCGTTAGACTCCAATTATTATGTTCTATATCTCAAGGGCGACAAATAACATAGTGGCACAGTACTGATTGATTTATTCATATGCCCTCAGAGGAAAACAAAGATGAAGTAAAAGTTCAACTGTGCCAATTAAGAATTCATGCTTGTTTGCAAAAATGGTTTGTAGTGAACAGAAACAAAGAGGGCAAGAGCACATAGAAGGGAATATTTGAATCCCCTTCAAACACTTATACAAGAGCTGTTTTCAGTTTTTAGAATTTCTTGATTAAGTCACTGCTAAGCAATAAACTTCCCTATTGGGCATACTTTTCTGTGAACTGACAAACATAAGGTTAGAACAGCACATCATTTAATAGAATGCAACTGAGCAGGTTTGTTCAAACGCTGTCCAGGAGTATGTCATGCAGATTACACCCTCAATGGCTTGAAGAGAACTTTTTTTTGGCAAAGGCTTACCTGTAGGTTAAGTCACCTGAGTGGTATCAGACCTACTTTAGAGAGCAGAAGGATCTGTAGCAGACACTGTGGGTTAAGAGGCAAACAAAATCATGCATTACACAGCTGGGAGACATAAAAAAATGTACTGATCTCTGAATGAAGCGGACAACATTTTACTTCTGCGATGAAAAACACGAGACAATGCAGAAATACAGTTTTCTACACTCTCACAGTATGTGCGTTTCAGCTCCTATTAACAGCGATTTTTCACAATGACGGCATCCAGCACCGGTTACAGATTTGCATGCACTAGGATATTATGCAAAGCTTAAACACCTTTTTGAAATTTACTTCAAAGTACTGAAGAGTCTGTCAGGAACACTAATCATACATTTTAGATGCATTACAACTATAACAAGTCTATAAAAGTCTTATAACAAGGAATAAAAAGCAGGAGGATCATTAGTCCACTGATAATCTAAATAGATAATTATTCTACTAAATGTAATAAAACGCTCAAAAACTAATTCACTTAATTCAGTACTTGCATGACTTTAGAACCTACTACTATTCCACAGGCACATCCTCTGGTTTTATTTGAAAGATTTACATTAGCCCCCCAGATCACAACAAAGCAATGGTCGCTGAAATGATAGTCATCAAACCCAACATTCCAGTAACCCGTTTAAGTTTCTTTAGTGTCTTTCTCTTATTTATATTTAAATGCCTCAGATTTCTATTGTTATCGATTCAATCTAATCTAATTCTTAGATCACATATTTTTCCAAGGAGATTTTCGGGGTACTAACTGCAGCCTACCCTTAAAATAAAACTTGGGTTCTTTGTGTCTAGTGAGCTAAACAGGCTGAGAACGGTTTACTGTAAAGAGCAGTGTCCGCAGCGGAGGACATGCATAGTTACTGTTTGAGGGGAAATCGCAAAGGAAGGTTTTAAGAAGGGAATAAAGAACCTTTAAAACAGGTTTAGACCACTCAACAAATTAATATTGTGTAGAATTTTATAAGTAATAATCCCCGGTCACGCAAGTAAATAACGGAGTTACAATGTAGCCCCACTGAGCTAAGAATAGCCATCAGGTTCAACTTTTACCTGATTATTATTTTTGAGAGAGTTCTTGCCATACATCACTGAGTCGCATCCGGTCTGGAAAATCCAAATATGAACGTATACGTGAAACCATCATAAGCCCTTGTCGATACGGTGTTTATAACATACACCATTTACACCGGGACAAAGAAATGAACACGCTGTGGTTTTCGAGGAAGCCGGACAGCTATAATAATGCCAGAGTATTTTAAAAACGGAGATTTCCTGGAAGAAGAAATATAAAAGGCAAATTCTTATTATCGACGTTACCTAAAAAACAGAATTATTTACCAGACAGTCACTTAAACGCTGTCTGTCGGAGCGGCGCCTCTCCAGGTACTTTGTTTAGCTCGGATTGTGTGTTAATATCAAGCGTTCGGTTAACATCTAAACACACAGCTGCTCGTGTATTAATGGACACCAGCAGAGCTGTCCTGTTCCTCTTAGCCTCCGCTAATGCCAGGGCTCGTAAGGCTGGGCGAGGACACCCACCAAGAGCGTTGTTATTGTAGCCCGCTAGCTGCGAACGACGCCTGCCTCAGTACCATTTAGCTTAGCTTAGCTAGCTAGCTAGCTGGACTCTGCCTGCTCGCGCGCCCCACTAAACAAGACAGACACATACAAGACACACTCACACAAGGATATTATAAGTTAAATTACCGTAAAGTGAGACCGAAGCGCGCTGTCCTCTGTACAACAGAACAAAAGCAGAACCGTAACAAAGAAGCACCCTCGGCTCTCCGTAGACTCTCGCTTTCCTTCAAACTGACTTGACTTAACTTGACTCCCTGATGCCGTAGCTCCGCGTGTGACGCCCCTCGCGTGAGAGCGGGACAGCCAATCAGCGCCTCGCATGCCTGACAGGTGGTTAGTAGTTCAGGAAGAGCATCGCTGCACAGTAACCAAGAATGGTTTACGGTATTTGAAGTTTTTTGGCTGTCATTGTTCGGCGTGGTTTACGTAGCAATTTTACTTCTGGTTTTACATGTGCGTTCAATTATGCGATTAATGTCAATTAGATTACAGTTTTTATTATAAGGAAATTTTAAGATTGGGGAAGTGAATCTATCACACGGTTCTGGAATCGATTTCCTCTTTAGAGTTGTCCGTTAGTACCCTTTGACGGACAGCATCCCATTCCTGGTGTCCTACGCTACCTATTCTGCCATGTATAACAGATTATAAAGTTATGGAAAACTCATGGATGTTTTTAAGTAAACATGTCATGATTTTAAAAGCAAGTGCTTTTTTAATTTATATTTTTAATCATATAGTCATCAGCACGTTTTCTAACATTGATATATTTTAATGTTTTAGCAAGTAAACATAGTATGAATTCATATAAGACCTTGTTTAAAACAGGAAGAGCTTGTTTATAACAAGTTATGCCGATTTTTTTGGACTGATCACTGTTGCTGCCCAACTAGTTTAACATCCATGAACTGTAATGTAAATGCTATTCATGACTAAATGTCACAAACAGAATTTGAATAGAAGACTATTCCTCTACAATTTGAAATGTAAAAATGCTACGCTGGTAGATGTTGTGCAAGAAGTAGGTGAACTAGTCCAAATGGACATTTTGTTGGTGAATGAAGGCAACACATCATAGTGCAAACTTTCTTATTGGTTGTATCAATGTCACAAATATATACACCATTCTGTACAGACTGCCCTCTTCTAGTGTGTGATTTTTGGAGGAAAGGGTGATTGGTCAAAGGTCTGCCACTGAATCAAATCAGATAATAGCAAGATCTTTCGCAACACCACCAGTCATAGCTTGGAGTCTCACCAAATATGTTGGAGCTCTGAGACAGTAAAATGCATTTGTGCGAGTTATGAAGAGTCAGTGCACATGTGTTTCTGTTTTAATCTCAGTTTAGAAGAAAACAATATGAGCATTTAAGTTGTATGTAACAGTAGTGATATTCTCATGTGTAAGTGTGTGTGTGCGTGCCTGAGTGTGCATTGGTCAGATGAAGCGGCATGACTTTACCCTTGGTGCTTCCAGCTTGTATCACATGAGCAAAGTCCAGGGTAACTGTCACTTTTTCTGGGAAAACCAAAGCAATTGCAAGTGACAGGGATGCCTGGGCTACATCTAGTTCAAAACACAAGGCACATGTGTAGCTATGTGGAAAATGCTGAGAACTTGAAGGGCCTAAGGGCAAGAAAGAGTGAGCAGAGGGGGACAGGAATGGAGATACTGGGGATTCATTACTTGCCGAGTCTCTACAAAAGCCAAGATGTCACACCCAAATCACAGACATTCTAGTGAGCACTTAGAACCAACCCCCCCCCCCCCCCCCCCCACAACACAAACTTCACAAACTATCCCAAACTATCTTTAATGTTCTTGAACATGTGCCTTCTTCCTTTCATGGTCAGTCTGTTTTTTTCCCCCTTGACTACTGAGAAGCTGTAATCCAGTAAATTACAGTTTTATGAAGTTTTACTGCAGGGGTTACACTGTTTTTCAGCACTCGGCACCACCTAAATCTGTTTTATTACAGTCTTTTGACAATCTCAGTAAAATGTGTGCCTGCAAGGTTTTTGGTAGGCACTTATAAGAGGTATCAGCGAGGCTGGACCTGGACGTGATTCTGAAAAGCTGCATTTACACATCTAATGGTAGGCAAAAACAAACACATCACGACATCCGGCCAGCGAGAACAGAAACAGCAGTTTGTGTGCTGAGGCTTGACCCCATGAGAACAGCAGTAGAGCGTTTCTATCTAATAACTGTTCGCAATGACAAGAAGGTGATGATCCTAGCAGAACAATTATGAACTAAAAGCATGTATAGCTGAGAAAGCCAGCAGAAAAGGCAGAGTGTGTGCCAACCAAATAGAGAACTGATACAGTTCAGAACACAAACAAGATATGGTGGCCTGATAGTCAGCTTACAGCACGTGGGACTGAGAAGGAAGGAGGTGGAGGGTTTGTTAGGAGGAGAGATGGCTGTGAATCCATGACCGTGATGACTGGCTGGTGAATCCCATCAGTTGGGGAAACTAGATGAGTAGTATTAAGGTCTTCATGTTGCCATTTAGGGACATTGATAGTCCCATTGCAGGGGCCATTATGACCAGAGCGGTAAAGTTTCAGAAACTAGCAGGTTCAGAAACTAGAAATCCAGACCAAGATTTCGTTTCAACCAGTTTTGTTTAAAGAGTCACAGCCTCAGAGTACTCCATTGGTTGGTTGAAACAATCGTCGTCTGGATTGGAACTTTCTGGACCGGACCACTAATTACAACTGTACTGCCAGCATAATGCCTGAACATCAGGGTGTGGATTTCCTCTTACATTCACAGCTAACTAGTGATAGGGGAATTTAAGTTTCAAAATAACCGATCACAGTATGGAAAACTGAATATCGCACAGCAAGCCCACTCACCAGCTTTGCTTTTTCCGTTATGGGACAGTTGCTGCTGTGGGGAACATTACAGCATCAAACAGAAATAACATGACATAGTGAACAAATGACTAAGACACAGACTGAGCTTGCAGGACTGCCATACAGGGACTCAGTGGGGGAAGAGGTGGGGGGCCTGAGTAACATGGAACATAATTGGGTTGGTATGCTTTCATGGGGTCCAAAATTTCTGGCAGCACCCCTGCTGAAACATGGGACTCAATGGCTACCTGGAAGCAAGTAATTAAGGTTGCTTCATTGACTGCAGTACTGTAGTACTGGGGGCCCTTCTGCCCCCAATCCCACCCTGTTTAAGGAGAATGTTCACAGCATGGGACCAGACACACAAACATTTAATGGCCTCGGTCCTTCCATTTTCCTCTCTAGTAGAGCTTGTAATTCACATGGTCACTGCGAGCAGATTGTGTTAATATGGCACGAGGCAGTAGACGCAGAACAACAGTGGGATAGAGTGCCTCCCCCCCTCTGCAATGCTACCTTAAGGCAGACACTGGACTACCCCCCCCCCCCCGATTAGCAAAATTAGCTGGGAGCACAGTGGGTTTCTGCATACAGCTCTTAATATCCAGCATAATGTACAGGCAAAAGGTCTGGGGACAAGACATTTAGCATGCCTCCAGAATTTCGCCATCATTTTTAAAAGCCACTTTGAGCACTTTGCATAACTGCCGATTTCTTTCTCATGGGTCATTCGTTATGTAACATTGTTGGGACATTCGAAGCCTTTGTTTGGAGTTGGGAAACTCTTACAGAGTGGCTCTTTATAGCTAAGAAGCGTAACGGGCAGGTCTCCACCCCAGGCAAGAATGTCGCTGTCCTCTGCAGTTCTCAGACACAACGTTAGCCTTTTGTTCTCGATACATAAAACTTTACATGCGTGCTAAAGGTGCAGCCCAACAGATAAGCAAGAACACGACTGAAGCTTCACATTTAGTCATAGCTTACATATAACCTTCTTGGTTTTATTTAAGCATTCATATACCTTGTACCACCAAATGAGCCCTGTATCAAAATAATACTTGGATAAATACAAATGATACAGTACCCGGTTAATCTGCTGATGCGTTATTTCAAAGACTTTATAGTTGCAAGAACCATGACAGATCCAAAATAAAACTGTCTGCAGAACTTATAGATAACTTGAGATCTAGTGGAGTAACTCGAAAGAAGGATGTAACTTTAATGATAATAATAGTAATAATTGTTTTAATGTTACTGGTTGGAAGGGGGGAGAGTTTTACATATACACACTGGAAATATAATCGTGGGATTACAGTTGTTCTGCGATGGAAACGTCGCTGTAAGCCTGCCGCCTCTTTCAGACAGATTTGCTTATGAGGGCCATTTGTGTTTGTTCCGCTCGGCAACAATAAAGGTTTGCTTGTGATCAGTGGGGCTCTGGAAGGGAGTGGCTTTTACTGAGGTCTCCCAGCAGGAGCCACAGACAAACACTAAAAAAAAACAACAAAATTACCACAGAAGCCTGGATGTCAAAGTAATGGTATGCAAAACAATACATAAAATGTATAACATGAAAAGAAATCAATAAATGTACATTATTCCCGTCCGTCTCTCCCACAATGCACCTGTCATGCATCACTTGCAGGTTTTTCTTTCTAAAATGTAATATATGCTAAATACATCACTCTACAATGCGCTACGTGCACCCTTCTTCAAGTCTGTTTGGTGGCAAGACGTCGCCGCTTGAACTCGCATTCAGCGCTTTCGTACGCACGCGTAGAACATCACGACATTCCTGATAAAAGACACTTTTCCCGCTGAGGTTCGGCCAATGAAGTCCTGGCAGCTGTAAGTCCAAAAAAAGGAAATCTCTCCCACGAAGACATGCCGGTTTAAGGTCGATGGTCGTCGTCCAGGGGAGGCCGTCCCGTAACATGACACGGTTGGTCACATGAGAGGTAAGCAGCATGGAGCACTGTACAGAGCCTGCTACAGTAAAGTGACACTCTGTCCTTGGGCATTTCAGCCATCACCTCAACCCCATCCACCACCTCCCAGCCCCGCCACAAACACACATAACACAAATACATATCCTCGCATCCTGTGGCTGCCAATCACTCCAGGTAGACGGTCGGGCAAAACTGAAGTGTCTGTTCCCTTGAGTGGATCCGATCCCCAGACGAGGGTATGCGAGTGGATGGTGCTGTGCACTCGCGCAGATGTAGGCGTTGGGAGTCGGGCCGGGTTTCCGGGGGAGAAACATTCGGCAGACATACACTGTGCCACAAAATTTCACACTAGTATGAGGTCAAGATGACTCTGAGCAGGGCAGAATTCAGAGGGCAGATCCAAGCTGTGAAGGAGAGGGCAAGGACCGGCCTGGGTGTGTCTGCAGGTGGGGGAGGACCCTTCGCCGCTATCACACCCCTGCACGGCCTCAACCCCCCCCCAACATGAAGAGGCCATAACCAGAGGAAGGACACACTGGGTCATGTGACCTGCAAAGCCCAATTATAAGAGTCACTGGCGGCCCCCAGAGAGCAGAGGGAGTGTCACAACAGCCTAGTGATAAGGGACAACCAGCTGAGGACTTTGGTTGTACTCTTTGCCGTCGTGTCTTCTTTATTTATTTATTACTAGAGTCAGAAAAAGTCTTATTAAATTAGTATTCTCTGTTTATTTATTTATATACTTTATTATTTTTCGCCATTCCATTGGCCCTCATGGCGCACTG
>JAODUD010000062.1:23507474-23519873 GCA_026784285.1 Stomatorhinus walkeri
AGCCTCACAAAAGACAGCCCTTGATCCTGACCATAACAGTGCAAAGAACATCAGTTCAAGACTGACTTCTGAACCTACTCCTTTCCTGCCCCCCCCTATAGTCCCTACTTGCACACATACTGATCGACGAGCGTGGTGCAGCGCTTGCACTTGACGTAGCAGCACCAGTGGAACTTGCAGTGGCAGCGCTCGTGCTGGTAAATCTTGAACTGGTCGTAGCCGCGGCCGCAGCACATGAGCTCGCAGCCGCCCATGCCCTCTGACGTCTTGTTGCAGTGCCGGCCCTGCGTGCCCAGGGAGCCGGTGGTCTCGTTGCGCAGGCAGTAGTCCGGGCTGGGGTCGATGTAGACCAGATCCTCGGGCGTGGGCGCGTTGAAGCGGCTGTTGACCAGCTCCAGCTTGCTCTTGCGGCCGATCCGCATGGCCGCCGCGCTGTCGTACTTCTCCTTCAGGAACTCACCCACCCGCCGGAAGTCGGCCAGCTGCAGCCAGCACGTCTTGAGGCTGCAGGAGCCCGACACGCCGTGGCATTTGCAGGCCACATTGGCGAGGTTGTACACCGCCTGTGCATGGGCAAAGAGGATAGCAGGGGTGAGGCGGGCAGCCTGACATGCTCAAACATTGCTCAGAAGAAAAAACACAATTTAGCATTAGAACACATGCAAATTAAGAGTAACACAATAAAAATGCATAATTCACTGATATCTCGTTGGACGGTTAAAGGTACAGCGCTTTGGCCATTCATTCATTAAATTTCACTTTCGCTGAAAATACTGGGGTGACTTTAAGACAGGTTTTGACATTCCTAAGCCAACACACATTTACAGAACAGAGATAATATGACAATTTTACAGGGATACGATCATTGAAACAATTTTCTTTGACTATCTAAGATTTTTGCACAGTACTGAAAACCTCACAGCATAACATCATAAAGTCCATCGTTTATTTTATTCGCTGACACTTTCATCCAAAGTGAGATATGCCTGAGAAAGCAGGATCTGACCGTCCCTGGTGCAATTGCGGCTAAGGGCCTCGCTCAAGTTCCCATTGGTGAAATCCTTCCAACCATGGGACCTTCTGTCCATAAGCAGAGAGCTAACCGTAACAGAGCCACGCTGGTCCATTAGCGTTAGCCGGTCATTCCGGTCGTGTAAATATCCACTATGCCTGCAGCCTTCCAAATCGCCAACAGGATTTCTGGACAGCTACACACCCCCTCTCCTCCCCCATCCCGGCACTCTGAATCTCCACCTATGGATAACTTCTAAGTATGACTCAAGCTCTGCTATGCCCACACACAGGAATTACGAAATGTCTCTGCACATATGCTGGACGGTAAGTCAGAGTCTGGTGGAAGCTAGAATCAACCAGAGTTTCGAAGCCTCCTTACTACTAGACACTGCCAGCCACAGACCTTCAGCACTCGGGGCCTGTTCATTCTTATCCAGTTAATTATCTGATAAGTGGTTCGAGGCTGCCCCCTTACGGTTAAATTATGAACTGCAGCCTGAAGTAATGGAGCTCCCCCCCCCCACCCTAAAGGGTTCTGCTGTTTGTTGCCATCATTTATGTGTGGGAGGATATTTAACAGCCTTCAGATGCCGTTTGAGCTTCCAGCCTCTTTACAAACCATTAAATAAAACCAAAGGTGTGAACATTTGGGAAACAAAGGAGAGGATGACCTCACATAGCCACCACACACACAGGCCTCCAGTGAGATGGAGTCCCCTGACCACCTGCTGGTTCATTCACTAACACACAGCTGCACCAGCCTAAGCAAATATTCCACATGGACTAGAGAAATAAATATTTGATTACAAAAAAACTATCAGGACCACAAAGGAGGAGCAGAATCCAAAAGAAACGCAGGCCGAGAAAAAACACGACAAACTCGAAAAGCCAAGAACGGGAACAGGAACAGTACAGGAAGAAATGTCAAGAAAAATAAAAGAATTCGGTAATAAAGGGCACGCCGATTTAAAGTAGGATTGAAATTGTTGATGATTTGCAAACATTTGAGAGTGGGGGGGGGGGCTGCTGGACGGTTTCCTAGACCAGCAGAACACCAACAGCAGCAGGTGCTGGTTCCCCGGGCATAACGGACAGGAAGTTATCCATCAGGACAGGCCAAGAACAACGAGCAAAGCATTCTGGGAATGGGGCCCGGCTCCATGTTATCACTGGCACTGCGTCACTTTAGTCCTTTGGCTGGCGGATGTTTTATCTGAGTGTGGCTTCCAGAATTACCTGTGCATACGGGTTCACACTGTTTCTGACTCTCCACCCAGCCGCCTCCTAGAATGTCAGTCCACAGACACTTTGACGGCGGGTCAGACTACAGTCATACTGACAGTTTGCTTAATATGGTCACCAGGTCTCCAGACCACATCAGACCAGCTCTCCCTCTACAGTCAATGCTGGTGCTGAGCCCATACAGACAGCCGCGTTTTCAGTGGAGGGATGCTCATCCGGCAGAAATAATTTAGATCTCTCCTTATCTGTGAAGGGGAATCAGGTTTCTGCTCATAACAAGAAGCAGGTCTGTCCATCTGCATAAAGAGGGACAGACTGCATCCTTTTCAATTCGCAGAGACACCCTGAGCCTGTGTAATACCTGCTTGCTAAGTATGTATCATGTGGACAGTAGTGGAGTTTAAGAATTTTTCCTAGTCAACTGGGCTAATTCACTAGAAATACACACTGTTTTTTTTTTTTACTTGCCAGCGGGCTGCAGCTCAGTTGTATGTACTCACCCCTTGGTGTAAATTACTCACCTCAGGCGAGTCGCCAAGTTTAATTTCCAGCCCTGCCTGTGGGATAGGAAACTGCATTTGATCCAGAAGTTAGACTTTGCAGTTGCAAACTTCAGTGATTTCCTACAACCTTACTTGCTACAGTGAAAAATAGTTATCCATAATAAGAACTAGACCGAGACTGCTTCGAGTAAATAATTTAGCAAAATAAATAATTGAACATTACATACTATGGGAACTAGCAGTCTTTATGAATATGAACTTTACAGCATGTTCATTTTCTATATGGATAACCCCTGATCGACAAGCTGCCGTTACAAAAACACCGAGGCCTTCACTAGGATGGAGGACTGGCTGTTCAATTAAGTACTGGAGTAAGATTAAAAAAATGTCAGCTTTTCATATACAGGGAATATCTCTCTCTCAGCATTTCCACATAGGTGTCACATGGCCACCAAGCATTCATGGAGCTCCGAGGTGCTCTGAGTCGTCCTCGTCACAAAATCGACTAACTCACCCGAGGACGGCATTCCTTCAGTTCAACATAAGGAAATGAAAATGTTAAACAGATGTCTGCCAATATGGCATCCCAGTAAAACAGTTTGGGTTGAAATGGTCAGTAAAATAACCGGCATGGGGAGTAACATGAAAGTGACATCCTGTTATTAGTGACGCTCAGCGAGGCCCCTGCCAGCCGCGACAGTCAAGAAGGCTGAGATGTGTTTCATTAAGGCTGCAGACTCACCACTGTATAGAAAGCACATCCATAAAAATACCCATAAACCCTTAAGCAAACACACACAGAGACGCAGACAAACGCTATCATTTCTGAATGGCTGAAACTGGCAGCCTTGGTCCGGCAGGCTTTTCCTTGGTTGTAACCATGTTCCCACCCCCAGCATGGGCAGAAACACCAGATCCCTGTCTCCTCTCCTCCTTTAAACATCTCCTGTGCCCTTTATCCCTTCCTGCTGCGTCCCAGGGGCCCTTCCGCCAGGGACAGGCACATCAAAGGACAGCCCGCCCCGCCTACACCGGCAGCCCATGACGGCCTCTCCTGCAAGTGGGACGACCCTGTCCTACGGCTCACCACACTGCCACTTCCCAGTGTCCCCAGTGTTGCTCTCGTTTTTGCTTTCCTCTTTGCTGAGCTCACACCTTCACGTGACCCCATGTCCAATCCCCATCCCCGGTGAGCTTCCCAGTCTCCCCACCAGGGGGCGCTGCCTGAAACTCACCCACAGGTCCGACTACACCGTAAACAATTCCCCCATCATTTACTGCCATTGGGGACCATCCAATGAAAAGACACAGCCAGGATTTCACAACAATTTCAAATGCATGTGTGTCGTGTATGAGCTTAGACCAGCACTGACCAACAGGAGGACGCTGGTCCTCGTCCTGAAACACAATTCAATCCAGATTGTGCGATCAATACCACCCACCCATTTTTCCCGACACAGTCGACCTTGGCTTTGTGCTGCTGATGGAATTTGGCCCTTGGGACCTCTGGCCTAGACAGACATTCATCAGCACGACTTCCATACATAAGCTATAAAAGACAGTATTTTTCAAACAAATAAATGAAGATCAGAGAGGAAATGCTGTGCAGGGCAATTGTCCCTTCCCCCAACCAGAGATAACCAGGGGGGTGGGCACACAGGGAAACATGCCCCCACCCTGCTGTTGGGCCAAGGTACCCAGCCTGCCTTCCAAACGGCAGTTCATCTGACGGACAGACCCATCTATCCCTGTCGGCAGTCGGGGGGGAAGGAGGTTTCGAACTCCACGGGAGCAGGACAATGGGAGTGAGGCTGCCAGGCTCACAGACAGATCAGTGTGGGTAAACAAGAGGCCAGGAGGCTCTCAGATAAGGCTGCAGCAGAGGAGCTGGCAGCTCTGCTCAATGAGACCACTAATGCAAAAATAAACAGATTACACCTGGAGAAGATCTGAGCAAGAGACGTCCCGCTCCATGCCACCATGACGTCCCAGTAGCGGGAGATCCACGTGTTTGTCGGGGGGGGGGGACCTCTACGCCCATGCAGGGGAGGCCCATATATTTTATTCTCGTATAACTGTGGGAGTGTTTCTATGTATATATGACAATGTACATTTGTATGGGTGAAGTGTGTGGCTCAGTGGGTTGTTGGTTCAATTCCCAGTGATTGCAGAGTGACCTTGCCGGTGGGCTTCTGAGCAAGGCTCTGCCGATTTCTCCCAAGATGGTGTGACCCTATGCTCACTTCTGTGCTGCTTTGAATAAAAAAAAAAGATGTCTAATAAAGAAGTCACATGGGAACTGTGTGTGTGTGTGTGTGTGTGTGTGTGTGTGCAAGACAGCCCCCCCACCCTCCAAGCTCACTTTGTGTGGCAGACATACGGAGCCACGGCCGTGTATGGAATTCATCCATAGCAGACAGCACTGGGGGGGGGGACCTCCATTGTGATTCACAGAACCGGAACCTTGTAACGCCATCCCCCACCCCCAGCGATCCACGGTCCACATCCCTAAGCCGCGACACTCCAGGAGCGGGAATCGATCCTTCCTGCACGCCTCCCTGACTCCGTCACAATGGCCCCCAGCACTAAGCCCCAGAATGCAGTACAAATCCCTGGCAAACAAGGCTGGGGGTGTGGGGGGGGGGAGCGGTGGTGGTGGACACATGAAATGGCCTCCTTGGGGAAAAAAAGGGTTTAAGGTCTCTTTGTAAAAGTATCTGCCAGCCGTCGCAGCTCATTGGTTCCCTGATCTGATGCTACAGATGTAATCTCCCTCGCTCCCCCCGCCCCCCTGGGACCATCTAACCTCTACCTTGCAGTCCAGGCTTTGACCTCCTGACCTTTATGGAGCTCCAGGCAGGGATGACCTCTGGGAGCTTCCATAACGAGAAGAAGCACTTCCCATCTGCAAAGATCTTAAACAAACCCATTCGGGCAGAGGTACACTGGGTAAAAAAAAAAAAATAGGCAGCCCCAGGAAACCTTAGGGGGGCGCCACGCAGAACATCTCCTTATCTGTGCAGGCCGAGTCATTAACGAGGCCGCGGTGCAACGCGGTCAGCTGGGCGTCAGTTGCAGAGTCGGGAACATTCCATGCGCGCGCAGCCCAACCTGGTGTGAGGGGCTGACGCTCCCCAGCCTCCGATCCCAGGGCTGGCTTTCGGGTTGCGACAGAAGGTCGCAGCCTCCACTAAACCCCCAGCCGGGGAACGAAATTGGGGTCCTTGGGGAGGGGGTAGGTTTCGCTAATTTTACCCCTACTGGAGGCCCCTTTTCAACACGCAGGTGATGGCAGAGGAATTATCCTCACGGCTTCCCCGTGACAGACGGCCAGAGGACAGACACAGACCAGTGGCGGCCTGCTGAACGATGACGGCCTGCAGCCTTCATCACCGAGACAATCATGCAACAACGCATGACTGCAACGACGCATGGCTTTAAACGCCCTCTACATGCGAATGCCCGGATGTCCAAGAACACATGTTGGGGTTTCAGAAAACAAACTCCCCCCCCCACCACCACCACACAACATACGGCCCCACCCTCCGTAACACAAAGCCGCAAGGCGAGGCCTTGCCCCCTTTTCCCAGAAGGAATGTGCTTTGACCCCGTGACCCCCACCCCCCAGACTCCAAGGGCATCTCCTCTCTGTGCTCAACCATTTGGTCCCCTCCAATAAATGATCACCCCCCTGGCACCTAGAAAGTGTGGGGGGGGGGGGGGGGGAGTGTGCCCCCAGTGTTCCAGCTTATTGGCTTGTTTTTTAGTAGTTTTCTTTAGCAGCCACCCTATCGATTGGTCCACACTGCTGGGTAGTTAGTTTGTTTGTTTGTGTTACAAGGTTTTGGTTTCCATCCTGATTTCATTCAGATGCTGACCTCAAAGGGAAATAAACCACCCATTAAGCAAAGCTGTGCAAGACAGGACTGGCCTTCATAAAAGCAGCTGAATCTTCCTTATTCTTTTTTGTTTATAAATCTGCGGGTGGATTTCTGGGTTCCATCCCTGATGAAAACTTTCAGGGCAAAGCTTCCCTGTCGCTCTCTAGCTGCTGCAGTCTGTGCCGAATGTTCCCACTGAGCGGACAGACCCACAGCCCTGTTTACTGCCTGGATAAGGTGCCTTGGGTCCACCTTCACTCTCACCTCTCCTGCTTTCACACCCTCTCCTCTGATCTTGCCCCTGCCACTGACTCCAGGGTACCCAGCCCTTCACACTAAACTAGAAGTGGTAATGGTGGGGCACACTGGGCCAGGTGGCCATGGACCCTGCCCGAAACAAATAAATGAAACAGAATCCAAGTGGCTGGGCACCTTTCCATTTCCTGCGAACTGGGTGGATCTGCGTCGACTGCGCAGAATGCAGGCAGAGCCAGAGAGGCTGGGCCCTCCCTGAACGTGGCGCCTGCACCTCCACGGTATCCCCCCCCCCCCACCCCACCCCACCCAGCCACTCGCTCACCTGCCGGCCAGCCTCGTTGTTCTGTAGGTTCATGAGTGTGCGGGCATGCTCCTCAGAGCCCCGCGGATGGTTCTTCTCCCGCTCGCGTGCGTCCACAAACTCGCGGGCGAAGCGGTATCCGTAATTGACGTTGTCTCCGCAGCCGCCCCACAGCCAGTCGCGCGGGAGATCGCGGGGTCGTGCCGCCCGGCTGCAGCCACAGGTGGACAGCTCGCCCTCACGGCATGCCCGGCTCACCGCGTTTACCACGCCTGCTGCGCTGATGGCGTAAGTGAAGGCCGTCTCCCTGCTCCCTGCAGGAGAGATGGAGGCAGAGACGCGAGAAGGAGACGATGAAGGGAGAGAGGAAGAGTAAGGCAGGGCGGAGAGAACACGAGAGGGAGAAGACTCTCAGATCACTATGCAAACGACTGGTTTACGAGATAAGGGCCAACAAACTGGAAACATTCAGCATTTAACTACAAACCAGCCAGTTAGAGTTCCTCAGCGCAGAGGAACATAAATTTGCAGATTCCACACAGGCAGCAAAATGAAGGGGGGGTGCCATACCGCCCCAGGAGTACTGTGACAGGTTTTTATAGCCCTGGAAACGCTGCCACCTCCAGACAAGCCGTCTGGCAGGAGTCAAAGTCCCTCTTAACCTCTGCCATCCATCAAATCCAGGCGCAGGAAAGGTGTGAAATTGAGATGGTACAATGAAGCGGAGAGGTTACACCACACAAACAAACTTTTACGATAATGTCCTGTTTCTCTTCATTTTTTTAATGGAACGGAAAAATACCAGCCCTTCAATAAAGTAATGAAATCAAGAAGGACACGTTTTATATGATTGTGACCGTTTTCAACCACTTTTCATCTGTACTACACGTGTATCCTGTCGCTCTTTCATCCTGGGATCTCATCTGCAATGCAGATGAATCATGTGAAATGCGTTTGTTGAACCACTCAAAGGGCAGCTTGCACAAGAATGGTAACATCTTTAAACCCCTTAAAATTGTGACCCATGCAAGTAACTCTGGACTGGACAGAACACGTAATATGAGTCAAACATTTAAGAGCTAGGCTATTTTGAATACACTGCCCCCCCCCCTGTCACGTGACTTGCGCCACGCATATGACTAACACCGAACTTGACAACTTTCGGCAGATATTATCTGGTTAAGTTACTTGGCCCATAAAAACCGCAGCGGTTACATACTCTACCGGGGCGTCTGTCCGTCGAAGAATGGCATTTTATTAGTCTTTGGTTTGAGACTTCAAATAGAATCCCGGATCTCCCGACTTTGTGTCATGCTATAATTGCATTTCAAAAGCAACCGTAGACAATAGCCGGGGTAACACCTCAATATAAACCTCGCGATTGACTGCAAATAACTCCTTTGCTATTTGGGGAGAGGCCGAAGGGGGTGGCTCGGCTCGGCAGTCCCATCCGCAGCGGAGTAAAAGACACTTTACACCTTGTTTTTGCAATGTGACCGGAACTAACACCCAATTGTTGTAAGTGACGTTTCCACTACTTGTTGTCGATAGCTTATCTCCTCAAAACAGTATATTGCGATCATTGTCCAAAAAGTCAGTCGGCCAAATTTGGCGATTCACATTTTTATACGATCATTAATCGAATATAATATATAAAGTCGCGGGTCCTGATACAAGTGAACGGTTAATTCAAACTACAAATAAGATCGCACTGACTCAACCATACATAGTATGGATAATCGACTATAAGAGACGTGATGACTGGGGACTTACCGATCTGCATTACACGCCCGAAGACCGACGTGTTGTCCACGGTACTGCAATTCCATCGCCTGTTCTTGAACTGGTACTGACATTCTTTGATGCCGGTCTTGGCTCCATCTCCGATGTAGACCATGTGGTCCTGGTACAACTGACAGAGTTTTCTTTGGCCCTGAGAAAGTCCGGTCAACTGGCTACAGAGAGGCTGGGCCCCAATGATGTACATCTCTGGCCTCTGTATTGGGTTCATTGCTAAAGACCTACAACAAGAAAAAGGACATGAACTATAAAAAGGGAAAAATACGATTACCTACTTCTAAAATAACGAGGCCGGTAGTTATGGAAACGCGTGGAAAAAGTATAACATATTTTCTCCAATCTACTACCACTATTTATCCATGCCTCAATTCATCTTTGAAGGACACATGGAAGCAATAAATATTTTTTTTAAAGAATGACAGCGAGACGCATTGATAGGTCAAAATAAACAGCTTCGGGTTCCAACAACTTATTTCCATCAGTAAAAGATACACTAACAAATTAACCGAAATGTTAGTCAAGAAATGTCTTCAGAACTCATTCGAATCTGGTGAGAAACAAACATCTTACTGGATAAACTTTATCAGTAAAATTACACCACCTTGTGCTTATGGTCATCAAAGAAGTACAAACACCGATTATTTCCTGAAATTTGAAATGTGCGTCTTAGAATAGAAAAGGTAACTTAAAACAACTTGAAGGTCATGTATGATCCTGTAACTAGCGGCCAACCAGCAAAACACGTAAATTAGTAACTTTCCTGTATTTCCCCCATAATTGTCCTGCTCCGACACTTTCCCGGATTGGTCAAGAATTAGGCTACTTCTCGCTTCTTATCCTAATTCCAAGGATGCTCGCCATTTGGGCTCCTGAGCTACAAGGCAAATATTATGATAAAGCCTCCACATCTGTCTCAGGCTACTTTGTCATATCAGTTACCATTCATCCTCTAATTAACCAAGCAACTGAACTGTATACTGAGCGCATCTGTCAATGTCGCACACCCCATGCGCTTGATGCAGGAGTAAAATCAGTTCATTCGACTACTTTCATGAAATTTAATTAGGAGTTGTTGACTTACCACCAAGAGTTGGCATCCACCATCAGCCTCGAACTGCAGGCGGAGAGAACGAGCACCAGTAGTAAGTGCAGCCCGGGGAAGGTGCGCTGTCCCTGCGTTACGCGCATCGCCATGTCCATTCGAACACAAGATCGCAATGTCAAAGTGCTTTTCTGGAGGAAAAAATAAATAAGACGAAAGGAAAGTCTACTTCCTAAGTGGAAATTCTTACTGATAAACCGTATGATTTAAAAAATGTCCAAGCGGATTAGATAAGTTAAGGACTTGTTTTGCTTAAACCTGGTGTAACTGTCAGTTCTTCTGCGTAATCCGCAAGTGACTTCATAAGAACTCGGACTTGTATTTTTCACGAAAAACACCCATAGTAACAGATTTTTCAAAAAATGTGAACAACAATAAAAAACATTGGTAAATGAGGTAGGATAATTCGATTCGAATCGTTTTTTACGAAAGACAGAGAGGCTAAGTATAGTACGAGTTCTTTCTTCCCCTAAATCTGCTCACTTTGTCAATTACACTCCGAAACTCTCCGATTATCTGTCTCTTTTCTCAAGTCGCGCTTGTCTGTCTGCCTCCTCCTGACCCCCTCTTTAGTTGAGGATACAATGGGCAATGGGAGGGGACGGCAGAAAGGAACAAGACCCGTCTCTGTCGTTGCGTAAAGTAGGGGGACCACCGGAGTGCTGCATGGCTGTAAGAAAACAGGGGAGGACACCAAAAGGGTAGAGACAGCGGGCTGTTCAAACATCGCATACAACATTGTCTCTGTGGGGGGAGGGGGGCTTGCGCCATGAGGGGCAAAGGAAGCAGCAGAATAAGGTGCGCGGAAAAGGCCAGATTGTTTTAATTATTGGGCTCGTTTTTCCATAGTGAGGTAGCTTCAGCAAGTTTCTTTGGTGGACTATATGCAATTTTACACTTCCTCTCTCCAGCTGCCACCGCACAGGCACATTATGCGATATATACGTACGTATGTGTGGTGACGCATTTGTGTGTGAGAGAGGTCGAGGCCGAAGTGGCTGGTTTAATTCGAAGTAATTTGGGCATAAGTAATGATCTTTCATTTTCTGAAATAATTTATTTCCCGAATCAAAACTAAAAGAAACTAAAGTAAAATGCCCACCCCAGACTGAATTGTGAATATGTATGAGGTAAAGAGAAAGAGGGGGATAGACAGGAAGAAATGAATGGAATTAACGATTTGGAAAATTTTCCGTATTTCATCAAAGTTCATAGATGTATAGAACTGTGGTGAGTTTGTAATAAACGAGAGTGCTTTGTGCGAAGAATAATCCCCGCCAACCGACTCAAGAAAATAAAGGCATTCACACATTCTGCAGCAGAAACTCGAATACCGTTTCATTATTATTTTTGTTTAATCCGACATATATTTAAAATATTAAACGAATTTGGGTTCAGTCCAGAAAGCACGGTGGATAGCCTACCTGTTGCCTTCTTTTGAATTTCGCTCAAATAATTAAATGTTAATAACTCGTTTTAAAAACTTTTAATTTCCTCCTATTTTTACAATATGCACAAAAAGTTTTACAATGCAAAGATGATTAAACATCAAATGAACCCGATGAACGAGGCATAACAGGATCTACTTTTGTTGCCTGATGAATCTACCTGAGATTTTACGGCTTTCCTGATACGTGGATATGATTCCAATGAACTCAAAGACAAACGTGCGATCCTCATGTTCCCTATACACTCTTTTCATGACTGTCCTCAAGCGGCCGAATGGTGGTTGCTTCTAGTAAGAGACGCCACTCTATTTCCGAAAGGACTCTGCATGATAAAACGCCGCTTTTCATCTGCCCTTAATCCACACACCCTTAAAAGCGGCGATCACCTTTTCAAGCGGACGTCGTCGCCATGTTCCGGCTCTTAGCAGCCAGACATGAGAAGACACCCTTCGCTTTTACAACTACTTCAATGTAAGCAATTAACAAAGTCGATCTACTGCACGGGACTTCGATGCAAGATAAAAGACCACGTGTGTATTAGGCTGCTATCTCATCTGTAGTTCAATGCCGCTTTATGGCAAATCAGATCGAATGGATTATGTTCATTCGTTTGATTATATTAATTTCTGTGCAAAATATGCTGACAACTGCAAAAACTTGCTTACGAGTTAACCAAATAGATTTGTGAATGCTTTTATGTATTGTATCGTTATTTCTGTCAGCACCTTTGACCCAGTACTGCTGAGATGAACTTTTACATAACACCGTTAATTTTATTTAAATTGTATAAAGCACGGAACATTGGCCTATCGCTATATATATATATATATTCACACATTCGCATACGCAT
>JAODUD010000062.1:23622257-23633994 GCA_026784285.1 Stomatorhinus walkeri
GGTTAGGGTTAAGGTTGGGGTGCGGGGTGGGAGCTAGGGGGGGCTATGGATGATGCCCCGGGGCCTGGCTTTCTCATCAGCCTCCCAACACAAGTGTACGAAGCAGGCCTGTATCGCAGGTAGACAGAAAGAAGGACCGTAGCCCAGAAGATTAAACAAAGACTGAACAAACATCCACGGGGAATTCAAGTGACATCCGGACGAACATCTGAATTGGAAACGACAATGGGTTTTGCAGGACTGAGAGCGTATCTCTAAGGCTCCACAGGGTGTGTGTGTGTGTGTGTGTGTGTGTGTGTGTGTGCGCGTGTTATAGAGCTCTGGCTCCGGTTGATGACGGGATGAGGCCTCCACTCCTAACGAGGGCAACAAGCTACTAAAACACTGCAAACGACTCCCTCCAGACCCAAAATAAAGTCGTCTGTCCTCTTAGCCAATGGGGGAAAAAATGTTCATTATCTAAGTGCCAGGTTTTCTGCCAATCACTGTTATTTTAATCTTTCCCATTACTTGTGTTTATGAGGTTGCACCTTTAATAGTCATTTTATTTTTTTTTTATTATTATTTTTTTAAGGGAGAAAACAATTCCTGTGTGCTCTGCTGCAGCCAGCACAAGCAACGTTAATGTCTGGTCTGTTCCAACACACGCCTTATAAACAGTGTGATTTAACAACGCCAGCTCAATTCAGCTTCTTGCCTTTACTAGGCCTGGGCGATTATTAAAGGCTGAGAACATACAACCAGCTCCACAGCTCCTAGCGAAATCGCTAAGCACATTCACAAAATCAGTTAATATTTTCAATTTCTTTAATAATGCAGAGAGACGAGACACTGCAGCATCTCTGCTGCTCTGCAAATGAAACTTTGAGATATCCCGGCCTACTTTTGAGTATTTTTCTTTTTTTAATCCCTTGTTTTACCGTTCGCACTGGTTTTGTAATTCATAGCCGTGACGGCGGCTTCAAACAAACCTGCAAACAAAGCTCTCTCACTTCAGAGGTCAGCGTCGGTGGCGGGAAGACTGGCAGGCAGTCAAGCGCACGTCTACGTCGCCGCGTGACTGAAATATTCAGGTCATCAGCTACCCCAACCAGCAGAGAGTCAGCCCACGCGGCATTAAGAGATTAACGGAAAAGGCAGAAATATTGCACGGCAATATGAAATGTCAAAAAAAAATTTTAAATCAGCAGTAAATTCAAGCAGGATAAGCTTCAGACCCCCTACACAACCTTGTCCGGGATAAACGCTTGGAGGATGGATGGAGCGACAGATATTCAAAGACAGAGTAGGAAAAGAACAGACCGTCTGTCATCCTGTGAGAGTCACCTGCGAAACGCCCAGGGTGGCTACAGTTTTACACAGCTTGAAAGATCCTACCCCAAGACACTATCCCAAAACCCTGCCTCTACGACGCACTACTCCACTGGGTCACACACAGAAGTGCACTGTCCCTTCATGGCAGTGCAGGGTGCCCTGCATCCCTCTCAAGTGCCTCTGCCACCAGTGAGAACTGCATTCACGCAGTTAACCTTGAGATGTCAGATGCGGATACGCAGTGCATCAATTCTGCACTGCTGGGAACCAAAAAAAAAAGGAACAATTGAAGTGGAAGATCTCGCTGAGCCGGGACATTCAGTGGAGAACACTTCCTTCCTGACCAACTACACCACGGGTATGAGGGATTCAGCAACAGCAGGCCGACTCATTACTCTCAGATACTGTCAAGCGAACCGTTCCCTGATTCCTGTGCAAACTGGGCAAGGCAGGTCGCATCCTATGGAGTGCATCCTGGATCGATCACTGCCACTCCCCCTCAGCAGCATGTGCCGAGGTCGCCTGGAGAATGCATCGCCGACACTGGGCACCTTCTGCTCTCGTGAGTCTGCAGCTACACCTTCCAGTGGCTCCCACTCACGAGTTTTACTTACACAAAAATGTTTAGAGGGCATAATGAAAAATGATTGGCTGAGAGAGATAACCAAAGAGACTGTAGAGGAGGTGGGTCCAGGGAATTAGAGAAGGTGGAACCAACCAATCAGATGTCCTGATGTCTCCTGTACAGTCTGATTGGTTATCTCTGAACCAATCATTTTTCAGAAAATTTTTCTGTAAGTACAACTCCCATGAGCGAAGCTCCCCAGCTACTTTTTCGTTTGGTGCAGCCTGCATCTGAAGGCTAGGCTTACCAGGTCGTACCATCCCAAGTACGGGCGCCGACCATCAGATGGACAGGCCTACAGGTTCGTTAATTGCCCTTTTCCACACAGAGAACATTGGGGAGTAGTACGCAGCAGAGCGAAATTGTGCTTAAGAGGTCATACGCAACCTCCGGTTCACGCTGTGGCTGCGATGCTTTCGCTTTGAATGAAAAGGAGGTTCAGGAACACTCAGAAAAGCACCTAGAGGGGCTGTTAAAACGAGCACAGAGAGATTTATTAGTGATATACTCACATGAAAAACAGCAGTAAAAGGGAACAGCATGAGCAGGGTTTGCTGTTAGGACAGATAAACGCAAAACCTTAAAAAGGGGAAACAGCAGGCCACTGTCTGAGATCACTTTTCCAGCATCAAATATTTTCCCCAGTTCATGGCATTAAACTCTTAAAACATAAAATAGAGGAATATCTTTTACATCCAAGGAAGGATGGACTTTGCAATCAATTCTGCCCAAATGTGTGTGTATGCATTTGTGGGTGGTCCAGGTATACATTACATTACGTGGCCCAAATGTCCCCACAATGTGATAAAAAAATATTATTTTGATGTAGTTAAGGAGAAATTCAATTTAATAAAAATCTGTCATCACCTGGGCTAATATACTCAGACTGCAAAAAACGACAATAAAATAAAGAAATATAAATCTTTAAAAAGAGAAACTAAATATACAAATCCATCTATCTATCCATCCATTAAATAAATGCACAAGGTGAAAGAGCAGGGGTCTGCTAGTCCCCATATGATGTGCTTAGCTGGAGACACATGACCAGCCTCACAACATCCCTCTTTCATCTTAACAACTGGCAGCTCTAAATAGGTCCTCCTTCAGGACACCCAGCTGGTCCCGTTCCCCGCCTGCCTCCCTCCTTCAGACCCCAACTCCAGTGTTTCCGATTGTGCAAGTTCACACGTGTATGCACGCAAGGAAACGGGGCAGCACACGCATGTCCCACAATGCACTCCGTCTGTGTAGGCACTTACTCCTCTGTGATTTTATACTGCATGTACCTGTAGGTGCGTGAATGAGTATTTTGTGCACTTCAAGTACATAAGTGGGCTGTTGGTTCATGCACCGAGACCCCGACTCGGTCCTCTTTAGAGGTCAACAAACGGCATCCGCAACACAAGCCCCTTTCAGCGTCGGCGTGCCGAGTGGAGCCACGGCAGACCGGGAACAGGATCACAGGGCCATGTGCTGAAACTGCCAACGCAGATGGAACACGGGTCCAATCAGCCGTAATTCATTCAATGCCTCCTATGGTTTTTCCCCCCCCCCCAGAATGGTCTAGAGGAAAATGCGGCAGCCGGGCAGGAGAATCCGAGCAGCTGGATGTAAGAGGACGACCACGACCACTGGGAGGCTGCTGTAGTACACAAAGGGGCCCAGCACATAATATTTACTGTGTAAGTTGAGCGTAAAAATCTACTCTGGATAAAAAGCTCCAGTGTCTGAGGTAACCTGACGTTCTGCTACCTGACACCACGATGCCAACAGCCCCGCTGGTCCCAATCCATCTCAGATCTGCCCATCAAAGCTGCATCTGTGGATGTGAGCCACCAGAGAGCAGGCCAGGGGAAATTCCAGCACATTTTGCCACTGATAAGAAATACAGACCCTTCCTTCTGACCCGAGACAAGTCTGAAACAGGCGGGGGGGAGCACTAACTGGGGTTCCAGGCCAGCGACCGGAGACAGGGGCCCGGAAGATGAGGGTGACTCCCTGCATGGTAGCCCCACGTTGGCCATTTGTTTTAGGTGATTTGCTCCAGAGCCGCTTAGCTGTCAGCAGGAAGGTGTGATTTACAGGTTTTGTGGATAGGGGGCGCTGAGCATGAGAAAGCAAGAGCGAACTGAAAACAAGCAATAAGATATACGAGCGTATATACATACATTACTGTTAATCCTGAAGAGATGGAGGTGCCAAAAAAACAGACATAAATCAAGCTGTTAAATAAGAGGGATATAAATAATGCTGCACTGCTTGACTGGAATGCAGCACAGGAAAACGAACATAGGGCATGGTGTGTATATAAGGTAATAATAATATATATGGTTAATTTGCCCCGAGACATCGAGACAGACAACAGTGGGGTTCTTGACGCACATGTGCTGAGTTGTTCAAACAGGTTGCGATACTAATTATCCTGTCAAGGATGGGATTTGAACCTTGACCTTCCACTCACAGACACAGAGGTCTAACCCGTTGATGATGACAACGACGACGATGACGGACAGTGTTGCTGTGGCCCGGGCTCAGCTCATCTGCAAAAGACACCCTCCCACTTGCCTGTGCTGCGTGTTTAAGGGCTTGTGCAGTGCTGGTGAGGCACTCTGAACCGTCCGCCGCCTGGCTCCGCCACGGGACACCTTCATCTCCTCGGTCCGCAAATACAAACTCATGTGGCGATATTCTCCTCTTTTTGAGAGCAAAGTGCACACTCAGATGGAGGGATATGGGGTAAGATGCCTCCATAATGGGGACAGATGTGCATGTATGAGCTGAACAGATGTTCAGTATCTAATAGGGTCTATGGATTTTCCATTATTTCCTGGGGAAAAAAGAGCTTTCGCACATCGGCCATCAAGTGAGCGGACATTTACGGAGCCATTGGGTGTGATTCGCCGTGACAGCCTGCTGGAGTCAGACCTCTCCTTATTGTTGTCACATGAAGCTGGTGTGGCCTTTCCAGCAGGAAATCGTACTGGTGACAGGTGCCAGCAGACTGAAGGGTGTGTGTCGGCGCTCTCTGGTGGGAGGAGAGGGGCTTAGCAGGTGCAACCTGCCACCCTGCACCTGGCCACTCTCGGGTACTACTACATCATCAACCTCTATACAACTGCTCTTTTTCTAAGTCAGTGCTGTAAACAGTCCTCCAGGTAGAGCACCATGAGGGGTTAGAAGAGATAAATTAGCACCCCACTGACCATGTTGCTAGCATATGAACATGCAAGCACGTAAGTGCAAACACACCCAGAGCCGCTGTCGCAGCAGGCAGCGTGTGCCACGCGCCAACTGGGGGGACGGACGGCCACAGTCGCGCTGGAAGATCCCTGACACCCCCCCCCCTGCAGGGAGAGGGAACAATGACGCGGCCAGGAGCGACGGCAGGCAGAGGGGGAAAAGGAGGTGATGTCGGAGTATGAGTAGTATGCCAAGCAAGGCTGCTCCTCTCTGGTGAAGTAGGGGAGTAAGGCTGAGGGCCTGCGTTTGCTGTTAAGCGTGGAAGCAGGCGAAGGGGGCTGCCTCGAAGAGGGAGGCCTTTGGAGCAAGACAGCCATCCATCCATCCATCCATCCACCCACCCACCCATCAAAATGAGCACCGGGAGCTATAAAAAGAGTCTCGTACTTTAAGTCTTTGGGAGATGACTGTTTCCTGTCCAGCTGTCCCTGTTTCAGAAGTGGCAGTCCCCTCAGCAGGCCACAATCGCCCATGGCGACAATCCCCCCCACACTGAGGACCCGCAAGCGGGGCTCGCTCAGAACATCTGAATAGTGAATATGACTTGATAGTTCCTAACAAAGGCACGGTTTTCTACGTATACTTTGCGCTCATTTCCGCCTCTCTGTGTGTCTCTCTCTTTTTTTAATGGGCGTGTCTCTCCCAGACAAATAAAGGATAAAAGGCAGAGTCGGTACAAAGGGAGGGGAGGATGATTGATTCGCGCTGAGGCCGAATCCCGCATCACACTGTGGGAACCGAGATGCATGGCTCTGTCCGGCCTTGAAGAGCAGGGCCCCCCCAACACCGGCGAGTAAGAGTGGCCCACATCGACGGCGGAGCAGGACAGCACAGCCACAACTGTGCACAGCTGGAAGGCGAGAGGGATTAGCGGGAGCATGCTGTTAGCGCGGTTCGGCTTAATGTTCTTCATGGATCGGGCCGAACCCGCGGCTTTCGCACCTCCAATCGGCCACAAGCGTGAGATAAAAAGATCAGGGCGAGCTCATGGGACGAGCTGGAAAGCAGTAAACTGGAGCAATATTCTGCTGGGCTTTAGTGATAAGTGAGGGACGGATGGGAATCGTCAGTGCCGGGTCCGAGCGGGAACACACCGTTCTGCCGGCCAACGGAAAGATGACGATCAGGAAGGACGACTGTATTTCATCAGTGACCTTCTTGGAGCAATAATCCCACTGCAGTTAAAGTAAATGGGCTGCTGCAGACTGAAAAAGAAACTCATGGATGATGAGGTCTTTCCTCGACTGAAACACATAGCAGTCAGGAATCGTATGTTAATGCGCATGTGTGTGTGTGTGTGTGTGTGTGTGTGCCGGCTGATGTGCAATTAGCACCGAAAATGAGGGAAAACCCGACATTTAACGGACGCGGCCGGATCCCAGGCGCCGAAACCTATGCGTCTTCAGTGACTTTGGCGTTTTCGTGCCGTTCTAACGAGGGTTCCGGTAAAGTCTCGCGCGCCAGGCGTCACCGGGCCTCCGCAAGCGCGGCCCCCCCCCCCCACATGCCACCCCTCCCTCCGCTCGTCACAAGCCCATGAAAACAGCCGTTACCATCGCAGCGCGACCAACACCGGCCCCCACCCACCCGCGGCTCATTCCAGAAACATCCGTGGCTGTATTTTAATCCCCCCCACCCCTCGGCCCCTGTCCCTTTTTCGAGAGGTTTTTATTTTTGAGCCGTGTGGTTTTGGCGAGCCGGGTGGCGATACACAGCGCTCCCTGTTCCAGCGTCTCGGACCTCAGGCTTTTATGGACGCGCTTGGAGCCGGTTCCGCGCTTTGCCCTATTTTTCTTCATTCACATTAAGGGAAGGGTTTGACTTTTACGACTGGCCACATGCGGCATTAATTCAAACACATTACACCGAGATAAAAAAACTCCCGCCTCCTTCCCAGACGGCTGCCTCTTTATCTTTCCCCCTCAATGCGATTTCTCCCAGAGAGCGGCAGCAGAACGACACGGGCCCACGGATGAGGGGAGTCTCTGGACGGGGGCCACGCCATCATGGGCCCCGGCCCCGCCTCCACCTCCTTTAATTAATAAAGACACGGAAGGTCTCGTCTGCCCGTCAGCCGCGTTCTCCGCTCGCCTGTGGGGGGCAGCACTGAGGCAAGTGATTGACGCTTCCCTCAAAGGGTCAGCAAAACATCAGAGGTCGACATAAAGCAAGAATTATACTGGCCCTTAACACACTTTGAAGGGTAACTAGCAAAGAGTGTGTGACTTTTAAATATTTTCCTTAATGTTTCATAGGTCTTATATAAACCTCATGAGCTTTTAATATACGGCACTGCCTACGCCCGCTGCCACAATTCGGTTGCCAAATCTCAGTTTCTCCCTCCTTCGTAGGTTAATAAATGTATCCTATGGTTCACCGTGCCAGTTGGAGAATATTAACGACACAGTAAAAGCATTTAATGCCTCTACCAAGAGGTCCAAGAGACGTTGAAACAGAGGTGTTAGACCCCATGTCAGTCAGGCAGGTGGACGCAGCTATCCAGTCATCCGCTCCCACCCTGAAACGCAATGTGCGGCATCATGTTGGGGGTGTAAACAGCTCCACCTAATTTGGCACTGGAAAGTACACAGTACCTGGACCCCGTGGCCTAACCGCAGATAAATCCCCCTCGATTTTAGCTGCTATTTTTAGCCAGCTTTAACTTTAAATCTGCCAATGCCGCACAGCAGATCTATTCAGGGAAAGCCGGCAGGCCGGCGCCCCCTGCAGGAGCACTCGGGCAGGGAGCCCAAACCGATTGATATTTCGACTGCGGCGGCCTGTGGCTGTAGCTGCCAGCTGGTTTGCAGAGTGAGCGTCTCGGGGGAGAATGGGTACGAAATCAAGGCGTCCCCTGTACCTGGATATTGCTGTTTAATCAAGGCATCGGGAGCGAAAATCACTAATTACAGACAAAAAGAGCCAGAAAGCAGGAGACAAAAAAACCCCCTCAATATTACTCCAGCCATTTATGAAAATGATTGGAAAAAAAGGGTCATTCTCTATAACTAACTCACTCAATTACAATCTAAAAAAGGCACAACTGAATCGCTCAGCGGCTCTGTATACTCCGGAACATACCAGGAAACCAATCTTTCTCAGATTTGTCCCCCGCTGCAGGAAATAAAACAGGAACACAAACAGCGAACCCTTACCAAGCACCCAAACCCAAAGGAATAATTCTCTCTCTTTTTTATCTAACTAATCGGAGCAACCATTCAGTGCAGGACTGCAGCCAACATCAGGCTAAGTGGCCCAAGGTGGAGACCCTTTCAGAAAGCCAGGAGAGTAGGGATAGGTGTCTGACTCTTACTTCATCTCCAGCACCTCCTCCAAGTGCTTCCTGCGCTCAGCACGCAGCGTGGTCAGGTGGGCCTCCTTCTCAGCCAGGGACTGCTGGGTGGACGACAGTTTGGCCTTCATGGATTCCAACTCCTGCTTCACCTTCTCCATGGCCGCCAGCAGCTCCTCCATCTGCCCCGAGCACCCGCACACACACACACACACACACACAAGCCCATCCACCAGGACACCAACGTGAAGGCCGAGAAAGACAGCATGGAGGACACATAGAGAAGGTCAAAGGGAAAGAAAAAGAGAGGGAGTGTGAGAGGAGGAATATGACATACAGATAAAAAGGCAAAAGTAGGCAGAGCAGAAAGAAATACAAGAGTACACAAAGACACACAGTCAATGCACAGATAGGCAGACGTGTTCACGCACACGCACACGCACACGCACACAGGGAGACAGAGAGAGGGGAATCGGGGATTAGAGCACTTTAACGGAGCGATGATGAGACCCGCGAGGGGTTCGACAGTGCCCACATGCTGGAGGAAACAGGGGCAGCGCAAGTCAGGAGGCAAGGAAGGGGATTAAGCACACGGCGCCCCCTTCAGCCCTGGCTGCCCGTCCGTCACCTGCCACAGGACCCTGCTGTCCAAGCAGTACCCCGGGCAGCCCAGCGTGCGCATCTGCGGTACAGAAAATCATTACATTGTCAACCAAAGAAATATGACAAATAAAACAGAAAGGAAAACAAATTATGGTCAACCCAAACACTAATCCAGTCTATTACGAAGTAGTGGCTTGATCTGTTTTCATATGTAGATGTACTTTCAGAGAGACTGAATAAACCAATCAATGTGGTGGAAAGCTGCACTTGCGATGGCACATGACTGGGGGAGCACACGGGAGGAGTGCTATGGGGATTAGTGCAGGGAGCTCAGGGAAGTGACAGGAAAGGCCCCCACTCTGCCGAGCAGCGCCGAAACCTGCAAGAAGCTAAGCACTTTGGCTAGGAGGGAAGCCATGCAGGCCATAAGGATGGACGAGGACCACTGCTCCACCAACAACTGCTCTCTCTCTCTCTCTCTTACACACACACACACACACACAGTCATGTAATATCTGTTTGGGGGCCGCTCATTCAGTTCCTAAGGGAAAAATGCTAATGCTAACTATGATAACCTTAACCCCTACCCAGCCCTAACCATAACCATAAGTAACGAAAAAATATACAAGAGTTTTTTCATTGCAGTCATGGATTTCACATTGTGGGGGCATTTGGTGTCCACAAGGTAAGGTATACTTGGACCACACACACACACACACACACACACACACACACACAAGACTTTGGTACGCTAATGGACTCCTAACACTGAGACAGCTGGGATCAGCTAATTTACCAAGGCACCTCACACAATGCAGAGGATAAATCGAAATTGGGATGCAGGGCTGCAGGCAGGTGAGGCGGCCCAGGTGGGCCGATGACTTAGGTGTGACTGCACAGTGACACTGCTGCCCCCTTTTTGCCGAGCCCCCAGCAGCAGCCTTAAGTGCACCCGGCTCAGACATACTTAAGCTTCTAATATACTTGCGCCAGTTTCCAAGTGAAATGATGCATGCAGGAAACCGCTCGGAGCAAATTTACGGCCGCCTGCTTTCCTGTCTCTCTCTTCATCTTATCAACTCATTTTCTTCCTTCATTTCTGAAGAAGGCCATTACGAAAACATCTTAAAACATCTTAGGGGAAGTTATTTGTCTGCTTTTTGTAAAACTCAGAAACAGGCAGTTATTAAAATCGCTTATCTGTGATGTTCAACCGTACTAAAACTGTTTTTTTAAAATAAAAAAAAAAAACATAATATAATCCAGCAAAAGCCTTCATCCCTCAGACATAAATCTTCACACAACACGTACGCCGCGGCTTCCAAAGGCGGGAGGGGTAACGCACACAGGAAACCAGCCTGCGAGAGACCTCCAGTTGAGCAGAAAGCAGTCCGTTCGCTCCCCAGGACATACTGATTGTCAGACATCGCTAGCTCCCACAGCGGGTGGCTCAGCATGTGTGTCAGCGTTCCCCAGTCACGAAGACGAGAGGATGGGTTCAGCCGTGTCAGCGGCAGAGCCGCACTCTTCACACGTTCCCAAGAAACGAGGCCCGGGCTCCGCAGTCCCACCACTGCAGTACGCTGTCAGCCCAAGGACGGCCGCACCAGTAAGGACAAGTAGAGGATCCCGCCATTTCCCCCCGGACCGATCTCGCATAGCGAGCAGTCTGGCCTGACAAAAGACAGCAAGCACTCCTACGCGAGGCGACCTTGCGAGGTCCTGGCTAACGTGCCGCATTCATATTTCGGCCGGAGCGCGTTTCGCAAGCTGCCGTTCTCACGTACATCAGAGCTACACGCGGTTAAATGGAGGTTATGAAAACAGTGCAGAACACTGCCTTTGTAAACAATAGATGGCATTGAGGGTGGGGGGAACAGATGTGTCGTGCATGTGAAAACCGTGGATGGGGGGGTGGATGGGGAAAAAAAAAATAACCCGAAAGGGGGGTCCATCCAAAGGGCGCACCCCACACTACACCCGCGATAAGGAAGTAGTACGGCAACGACAAATCCGAAAGAACGGCCGCGGTCCGCCCCCCTCCCTCGGACTCACCGCTGAGGCGTGGCGTGGCGTGCAGGCCCGTCTCCGGCCCGGTGTGACTCCCGAGCACATAGCTAGTGCTGGTGGCAAATGAGTATCGGTCTGCCGGAGCCGGGGGCCGTGCGGGTGCAGTGGGGAGGGGCTTGGCCATCAGCTTCCCGGCTGGACACTCGTGATGCGCCAAATGGCACCCCGGTACCCAGCCCGGCTCCTAAACCCCCTCCCCAACTCCCCCCGCGTGACAACCACAACGCCTTCATTCGGCGCACTAGAGGACTCAGTCACCTCTCTGCAAAGCCTTTTCCCGAAAAGCAACTGATGTGATTCCTGACACATTTGGGGGGGGGGGGGGGGGGGGTAGCACCAAGCAAGCTGTATATGCCGGGAGTCCACAGAGAAATGCAGACTGATAGAGAGTCAGAGAAGAAGATGATTAAGGGAAAGAACGAGAAAAAGAGAACGTAATGACATAATGTAAGCAAAGGCGTGGTCAGAAACAGGAGCGTAGAGACAAAAGCAGAGAAAAGCAGCAAAGACAGCAGAGTGTGCAAACACACACACACGCACACAGAAAAGCGCTTGGACGCAATGCGCCTGCATGTGCTCAGACACACGGGGTG
>JAODUD010000062.1:23673107-23685252 GCA_026784285.1 Stomatorhinus walkeri
CGGGACGCCTCCAGGAATTACAAGCGGGGGCCCTGGAATCTCGATTAGCTGCGCCACGCCACTTCTCGTCTGTGCTCTGTCTTCGTGGGGAGGCCTTCGGCAGAGGGAACGGGGAGGAACCGGGCCAAACACGACTTAGGGGGTGCCGGCCCGTCCCCAGTGAGGCACATTACAAACATAAATAAGCCAGGCCTGCTTGCTTCTGCAGCACCCTGAGGACAGCACTGGTGAGCCCATGCGCACCGCAGCTACACAGCACCCCGAGGACAGCGCTGGTGAGCCCATGTGCACCCCAGCTTCACAGCACCCCGAGGACAGCGCTGGTGAGCCCATGCAAGCCCCAGCTTCACAGCACCCCGAGGACAGCGCTGGTGAGCCCATGCAAGCCCCAGCTACACAGCACCCCGAGGATAGCGCTGGTGAGCCCATGTGCACCCCAGCTTCACAGCACCCCGAGGACAGCGCTGGTGAGCCCATGTGCACCCCAGCTACACAGCACCCCGAGGACAGCGCTGGTGAGCCCATGTGCACCCCAGCTACACAGCACCCCGAGGACAGCACTGGTGAGCCCATGCGCACTGCAGCTACACAGCGCCCTGAGGACAGCGCTGGTGAGCCCATGCGCACCGCAGCTACATAGCACCCCGAGGACAGCACTGGTGAGCCCATGCGCACTGCAGCTACACAGCACCCCGAGGACAGCACTGGTGAGCCCATGTGCACCACAGCTACACAGCACCCCGAGGACAGCGCTGGTGAGCCCATGCGCACTGCAGCTACACAGCACCCCGAGGACAGCGCTGGTGAGCCCATGCGCACCGCAGCTACACAGCACCCCGAGGACAGCGCTGGTGAGCCCATGCGCACCGCAGCTACACAGCGCCCTGAGGACAGCGCCCGTGAGTCCATGCGCACTGCAGCTAGACAGCACCCCGAGGACAGTGCCGGTGAGCCCATGTGCACCGCAGCTACACAGCGCCCTGAGGACAGCGCCGGTGAGCCCATGCGCACCGCAGCTAGACACCCATGTGAACTGCAGCTACACAGCTCTGATTTACACATAGTGGTGAGCCTAGGGTCAATTGGGAACCTTCTCAAGCTGTTATCACCTCACAGGCCCAGCCAGGCAAATGCCTCATGCCCCAAAAGCTGCTCGTTCCTCAGTTCACGTATCCTACCACAATGCACAGGGGGACTACGAAAGGCAACCAAGAACAAGGAAGGTTGACATCAAACCAGGCGTGTGCGCCATCTTCCAGCAGCTGAGCGGAAGACAGCATTTTCTAACCACATAAACTGATACTCAAAATTACATTTCCACTGATTCCAAAAACCCATTATCCTCCGAGAGGCCTGGTAACTTATTTGCCAAGATACTTAAAGGCAACCTGTTCCTCAATGGCACTGGCACTCAATGAATGACGAATCCCAGACCAAATCATCCTTCCCTCACTCGCCCCAAGGGTCCTGAAGGAGTTTTGTATCCATCTGCAGTGACAGACAGTCTCAGAACACAATTTCTTCAAATATTCCCAACGATGACTCCTTTACATGTGAAGCTTAAGAAATCCAACCAAGAACAGAGCTAGAGTGATACCTGCTGGCACTGACAAGTAATAGCAGCTAATAAAAAGCATAGCTGTTACAGCAGAGGTTGCTGAATCACTGCTGAAGGGAAGTTCTTGCCTTGCTCATGTGGCCCAGCCATGACTCACCTTCTTCTGCAGCACGTTGACCTTGCGCTCCTTGACTTCCAGCATGTCCTTCAGGTCATGGATCTCCCCATTCAACGTCCCCTTTTCCTCAGACATCTCCTGGATCTGCTTGCTCTTCTTGTTAAGCATGGTCTCCTTCTCCTCCAAGCGGAGACGCAACGCGTCCACCTGCACGGGAGAGATCGCGGTCAGCCACAAAGAGGCGCACTGCCAGGTGTGCCCTTCACACTGATGCCTGACCCATGAAGAGACTACTGGACCATGACGCTAAATGACCTCATTCTATCCTCATCTTACCTTTGCAGTTTTTTAACACCTCTTATTCTTCTGAAAATTAATACTCCAAACATCAAAAATTTCTATTTTTAAAGAGCCATAATTTAATCTCGAATATCACCGTCACAAAAAACAAGAGAACAGTCCATTAGCGACCTTGCTATTATGAAAAGAGAAACCGTGGGCTTTGCTCAAACCATAATCCACTACCTCCACCTAGTGGTCAAAACTAAAGTAACACAATTTGAAGATGAGAAAACACCATTTTAGAGGGTGATCAGTGAATTAGAAACCCATTTCTTCAACACAAACTTTGCGCCACATGTCTTGCATCTTCACTACAGACATCCACCACAGACTGCAACAATTTTTCAACTTGCATAAAATGCTTTTATTGTTAACTATTCAATGTTTTTTTTTGCAAAAATGTCATTCTCACTTACAGTGATAAGTCCGCCTTACACATCAATCAAGAACATTTGGTGTGGTGATATATGTAATGAATATTCAATTGTGCATATTATTTACAGAAAAATAATTAGTCAGAATAAGTAGCTACACTCAGCTCCACACTCATAGTCACATAGGGGCTCACCAACAGACACTCCTGAAAACTCACTTAAATGCTCACAGATTTGTCGATGTAACAAGCAAGGGCTATGTGTGTACTCAAATTAAGGTTTTTGTTAGTATGGCTAAATCGTGTTTGAAGGAAAAAGAGTTCTTATAGACCTACAATACATTAATAAAAACAGCAGTAGATGGATGAAACATGACTTCTAAGTTTTTAATGTTTTGAAGAGATTCTGAGCACGGGAGTACCTCGGTCTGCAGGATGGCTGCGCGCTGCTCCTTGGCCGACAGCGACTCCTTAAGCACCTCGATGTGCTGCTTGCTGTCTGAGAACTGGTTGGTCAGTGTCTCCAGCTTGGTCTGCAGGCCCAGCAACTCTGTGTCCTTCCTGGAGAGGTCCTGCTTCACCTGGTCAATCTGAGGGCATCCCCAAGGGCAGGAGGGAGAGAACAATGAATCAGGCCCCATCCACAGCCTAAACGGAGCCATGACTTCATGTGGGACGGGATTAAAACGACACATGGACCTACACTGGCCAAGGCCAGGAGACAGAGACACGTCTCAGAGTGCATAAGCACCACATAGCTTTAGTCACCGCAAGGACAGATAAACAAGGAGCAACCAGCCACCCATTATCGATTCAAAATAGATACACAGGCAATATCTCCAGCTGTGTGCAGCTGCACGAGAGTGACTGCAAAAAGATCGATGCCTTTATAAAGATCGATTTACTTTATAAAAAGTACTGAAATTCAAGGGATCCCATATGGATACCATTTATCCTGTGACTTCTGCAAGTAACACATAATACTTGACAATCCCCACCCTTCTATCTGCAAAACTGGTTCTGACCAGATGAGCAGGCAGTGGAAGTATTAACTTAATTGACCAAAAGGCCGAATGTTCAGGTCCCCGGAGAGCCCCAGCTGCCGTATCTTTCAAAAAATAAATACACACGGCATCTCAGCTGTGCCCGTAAATAAATAATAAATCATAATCCACTTCTGGGTCCCGTAGGGGCTCAGCAGGGTGCTGCCTCAGCAATGACATCAATAATTGAAACCTCTGGTTGAGATGTGCAGAAGGCAAGCTCCTGCTTCCCCATTGGCTAGGATGAGAACACATGATTGGTGTACTGGAAGGTTATTGGCCAGAGCTGAGATGCAGTTAAATTGATATCTAAACATGCCAACACACAATTCTCCCAAATGATACCTCATTTTACAGATGTATGGAATATCCTGCAAAGAAAGGGTGAAAGGTGAATAGGGAAAAAACACACACAAATACAAATAAAGTCAAAATCACTTTGCGGGTCCAGTTTTGCAAGTGGCCATAGTTTCCAGCAAAGCTGATATGATAAGTGCCCTATGTTCATTTCTTGTCAATTTATATTCACGAAGTGGTTAAAAATCCTGGTCCAAGAGAAGGGGAAAAATCCCAAACCCAAAAGGGAGAATCCCTTCATTTGAAATCAGTATGGTGTGGGTTCCAATTTGTGATTTAAGTCCATGTATAAGAATTGGCGTATAACAATAAAACAAGCAGAGGAGCATGCTCCCCCAGGAGAGGCGCCACTCCACAAAAACACAGCCACCACATGGTGAAATTGCATGCCGGACAGAAAAGGGGCAAGGTTAGGACGGACCTTCAGATGACACTCCCTGTGGGCACCCCAGAGAACAGCCGTGCTACGACCGCGGTGGGAGACGCTAATTCAGCCAAGTGCTCGTTAGTGTTCAAAGCTCAACCTAACCAGCACTAGAGAACGAGCAGGGAAGCTCAAAGTCCAACCACAATCTGAAGACAGAGCACGAGCAAAATGGAGGGAAGGGGAGCAGGTTTGGGAGAAGGAGAGACAGACAAACGGAGAGGAGCTTCCGTGAGCCTGGTGTGATGCCAGCCACTTCCTGCTAGTTTGGAAGAAGAACTCTGCATTCCTGGTGGGGGAAGGAGGCCCTGATGCTGGACCAGCTCACAGGAATAAAGCACTAACACGATAAAAGTTTCTCTGGCACAAGAAACCAAGCCTGCCCACGCAGGCACAGTCACTAGCTTCTAAGTGCCACCATTTCCACTCAGCTCTTACAGATCGCTATTTAAATTAGAATGAAAAATGCACCATTCTATCTGAAATTTTGAAAGTTTCGGTAACTGACTGTCTGATAATTGAGGACTTCCAGTTTAATCTATTTTGATTTACCTGATACCACCATTCCCTATCATCCATCCAACCATTTTCTATACCCGCTTGTCCTCTGCAAGGTGACAAGGGGGTTGAGAGCCTATTCCAGAAGCTATGGGCATAAGGTAGGGAATAACACAGGATGGGGGCTCATTCTCAATCAGGAAAAGCCATATTAGAATTACACCTATCTAGACGCAAGGTTAAATGTCAAACATGTGACTTAGTATATTAGCATGAATGCAGAGCCATATTATACTATGGCTTTTATAAGGCCTACATGCATTCCAATACGTGCCTCATCCCAGAAACTGCCACAACACAGTGCAAGTTATCCACAAGCAGCTGCAGACAGACTCGCAGGCAGCCGGGCACTTTTTCAGTGTCAAGAAGGCAGAGCTCAGGGTGTTGAAATTAGTTTGAGAGGTGGCACTGGCTCTGTCCGTCCCATGATGCTTTGCATACACAGGAAGCCTTACTGCATAGACCTCCTGCTGCAGCTCAGTCACACGCTTTTTCAGCTCCTCCCCCTGGGCCTCTTTCTGAGACAGCTCCTCCTTCAGCTGCTCTACCTGTCAGGAGAGCGTGTTGTTAACCACAACACTGACCAATTGCCAATATCCATTAGGTCACATGATCACACCACCCAGGAGAGATTCAGCGCTCCGTTTCTAAGAAGTCTGATGCCCACCAAGCAATTCCGCCGCAGATCAAATCTGGGCAGAGTAAAGAGGATGACATTCGAGGGTTGTCCACAACAAATGCAAGCGATGTCAGCTCTACATTTAATTTGATCTGGACAAAAAAATGGGATGGAAAGTTCACCTGACACACGTATTAACACCAGTATATGGCCAAACAGGAAAGCTAGCAGCACCATGGACAAGCAAAAGCACCCTTGATTTGAGATGTCATTTGTTGCCCATCAATCGATACTGGAATAACACTGATTAAAAATAACCACCACGTTACTTATAATAAAACATGAATAATCACAGTGATGATAAAAATAAAACCAGCCCAGAGGAACAGAAATAGAAGCAGGTCATGGCTGAGGCTCCACCTTGTTCTTCATGAACTTGGAGTGACTGCGGTAGACCTCCATTTGCTTCATCTCCTCCTCCCGCTCCTCTGTGCTCAGTGCACCGTTGGACTTGAGCATCTGTATCTCCTCCTCTTGGTCCCGCAGGCTTCGCTCCATGGAGCTGATCTTAGAGTCCTGAAGGCGGAGGAAACAGGCAATTTGACAGCATCTCTGCATGACCTACAAAGCATGGGATTCATTAGTATGGTCTGCGGTTGAATATGAGGGAACCTAGTACGGAGGTGCTGCTTCACTTCCTGGATTCAGCGATATGCTGACAGGGGCTAAAGCTTTGCAGAGGCTGTTGAGAAACTCGTGCGGCCTGCAAAGCAGTCCCATGTGTACTCAAATGCAGGTATACACCCGGCTCTCTCTCACACAGAGACACACACCCTGTGCTCAACTTTACCTTCATCTCAATGATGGTCTGCAGGGCCTTTGTTTTGGCTGATTCTGGGGCTCCCTCATAGCGCCGATGCAGCTCCTGGTCAGGCAGAGAATCAGTCACCAAAGGGGAACCATTCAGAACCCATCACACACCATCCACTCGTTTCCCACTCGTCCCTATAACTTGTAAAGCTTTCATCTTCCCCTTGTTTCCACACAGATTCCTCCATAGAACGATGAGCTCTGGTGACCTCTAGTGGATCAAACGATCCAGACATTTCCTGTAACCTCATCTGCTTCTAGAGAAACCAGACACCAGAAATTCTGCAGTGGCAGAAGATAATCAGTTTAAGCCAGGGCTGCGGACAACTGACAGGCGTCCGCGCTGAACGAGAGCGTGACCCTAGAATCAGAGGGATATTTCAGCTTCAGTGACACTTGAGTGGCTTGTTCCAGTCCCTCCCTCTTGCAGAACAGCTCATTACATAAGCACTGCGACTCACACATACGCGTGTGACTGGAAGAACATTCCGAGCAGTCACTTTTTTGAGGAACACAAAGTTAGACGAGGGCCTTAAACTTCAACAGCGTTTTTGCTCCCCGTCAAAATCTTCTTCAGAGGATGAATTTCAAGGTTAAGTCCCATGTCCCACAAGACCCATTGTGCTGCCTATTCTGATCCAAAGCAGAGACAAAAACCTAAAATCCAAATATCTAGCTACAGCTCTCATGAAAACAAGGTTGGAATAAATGTGCCACATTATAGTATAGGTGAAGTGTGCTTTTTTTTCTCCCTGAAGTGGCTTAAAAGCACACACACCAAAAAAATAAAGAAATCAATGGTAGGAAGCAATTTAAAATTTCATACCACGTCTGCCTGCCAGAGTCAGTGCCGAGGCTGGAATAAGCCACATGAAATATATCATGCTATTGATCTCTCCAAGCGATTATCCAAGTTCACTTTAAGAGCAGCACTAACTAATAAGGCACCAGCATGCTTACCACGCAGTTTGTCTTCCGCTTGAATCTTACGCCTTTTCGTCGTTAACGAGGCCTTGTTTTTCAACGCTATCTCTAGCAATCAGATGCTCGGGAACCACGTGTAAGGTTTTCCAAACCCTTCGTTGTTTAACCAGCAGGGGCCCCTATAGTGAGTGTGCGCAGAGGCTACAAAGTAAACAGGAACCAACAGATCGGCCAGTTGGTCCATCTCAATGTTTCTTAGGCAGACGTGGACACCAGACATGCAGCTTTGGTTATACGTCCACCCCTCCTGGATTTCAGGCTGCAGCTGCTGCAGATGAGGGTTAGCTGCAGTGCAGTAGGACTGGGCATTTAAATTCCTAAAACTCTCACTGATATTCACCACAGAGAGCTAAGTGGGATCTGAAACAGTAGGTGGCAGTGTTTCCAAGCCGCTGAGTTTTCTGGGGGTTCACACCTCCGCACCCTCCCACCCTGTCTGCTACTAGGTAGACATCACCTGCATACTAATGAGTGCAGACCCCTCCCCACATTGCGAGAGAGTGAGTGAGTGACCTGCACAGCCCCTCCGCACACGGCATCTGGGGTAGGGGCCCACGGCGCCTGCTGGTTTCAGCCTGTTTGGACACAGATAGCGGGAGCCGGCAGTGATGGTGCGGAGGGGGGCGTAGCTGTTGGCTATTTCCTCCATTGCGGTGATTCATTCCCCACCCCAGACTGATCTCAGCCAGCTTGACGCTGGATCCCATTAGGAGGACAATCGTCCGTCACCAAACTGAGGGCACCTCATTCCCACTACAGGCCGAGTATGTGCCGGTCAGTCACATTACTGCGGTCCCTTAAGGATTTGTTGGCCCTGCTTCCACAACATATCATTCAGAGGGCGTGAGCAAAGTCGAACACTCACATGGTACATACTGAATTTCTTCAGAAGCCTACTGCTCAGTCGATAATGTAGTGTGTACCATAAATATGCCTGAAAACATTATGCGTGCACTCAGAGAAACAGCGGTCACTACTTGCGTCCTCCCTGACATCAACAAAACAAACAAAAAAAAATACATACTTGAGTCAACTAATGTAACTGGGTATCGTCTTCTACTTACATTTATACAGAGATGGCACTTCCTCTGCCATTTTGACAAAATTTTCTAAGCAAGCAACCCCGACGCCACTAGTGGCTTTGTGGGACAGCGTAGAGTCCATCAGAATTTCGCAGAATGTATTATGTATCTGGATACTGTTCACCGAGAGATGTAGGAGTCAGAGGGGAGATGTACCCCACCCATTTAATGTTTTTATTCACACACCCCCCCCCCCCCAGTAAGTTCACCTTTGTACATAAATTAAGTTGTGTCTATCCCAATACCAATCAGTCTCCTGCACCTTTGTGGTTACATACCGTCTCATCCATACTGGATGAGATTCGGGTATACTACTCATCACATACTACATTTCACTACGTAGTATTACATCTAGGTAGCAATCAGGTATGCAATTTTGGACGCACCCAAAACTGTTAAAAAAGGTGTAAATCTGCTGCATTGGCCAATGTCATACAGTGTTGCTTATACAGTGCTGGCTGCCGGCAGGAGGGACCAACCTCACGCATGGCACCGAACTCCTTCTCCTTCTGCTCCAGCAGGCTTTCCAGGTGATGCACGTGCATCTCGGCGTCGGCCAGACGCCGCGTCCGCTCGTGGTCCTCCTCGCTAGCCTTGGCCGGCAGCCCCTTGCTCTGCAGCATCTCCAGCAGCTTCTTGATGGACTCGTCGCGGGCGCCCAGGGTCTGCTTCTGCGTCTCGATGCGCAGCTCCATCTCCTCCAGCGTCTTGCGCAGCAGGAAGAGCTCCTTGGCCTGCCGCTCGTGCTCGCCGTGCAGCCGCTGGAAGTTCTCCTCGGTGAGCTCTGCGCCCAGCGGCTCACCGGGCCGGGTGCTACAGTCTTGCTGGAACAGCTGGTTGAGGTCACGCTGGATGCGCAGCTCGTCCTGCAAGGCCTGGATGGTCATCTGCAAGTGCTGGGACAGGGAAGATGGAGAAATCGATGGCAGAGAGAGGAATTACGAAGTGTGAAGAAGGAAGCCTGCTACCATACAGCAGCAATTGACAAATGCGACAGCCTTGACAAATCAGTCAGAAATTAGGTCCACACCCCATAACCCTTCTGGAACCTGCAATTTGCTCAGAATGCTTAACCACCACACTGATGCGATAACTTGCCAAGAGGGGGCACTGTTGTAATTTGCTAGCCATACACTGCAGCACCTGTTAGCTGGCCCATTAACATCCCTACTTCAAGTCATTCACAATTCACACAAAATTTGAAGATTTGGCAGCTGAATCAACCCTGCAGGTGAAGACTTTGACTCAGAGGTACAGATGCCTCACTGGGAGGATTTGAACTCTCAGCCATCAAGGTGACCAAAAGTTCAGTTCTTAAACGGCTCTGCCATGACAGTCAAGCTGAGCTGAGCTGAGCTGAGCTGCAGGGAATATAAGTGGCCATGAGGGGGCAGCACAGTTACAGAGTGACATCAGAGGCAATGCACTGTGCAGGGAGCGAGGCTGAGCTTAGGTAACACACAGTCCATCCCTCCACTATCAAGCACAGAAGAATGACCTAGCACGGCCAGTTTGGAACCGCTTGCTGGTGGATAACCACACAGGCCAGCTCACCAGTGAACGTCACCGTAAGGCCAATCACAATTTAAGACAGTGCACTCTGCTTCCTCCCTGGCCTTTTATAAAAGTGCTCACCAAAGAAGTGATCTGCAGCCTGCCTCTCTCACTCTAGAGTTTCTCTCCCAGCCATAATTTTACAGGCGACCCCGGTTGCCAGGCAACGACAGCAGTCTGCAAGCACACGGAGTACATGTCTGTTCCCGCTAACGCAGAGTGCCTGGCAGGCGTGAGCCAAGAAAAGGCCACCTTCAATCCTCAGCTGAGCCATCCTGGTCACACCTTTAACCCCCCCCCACCCACGGATGTGGGCACCAGGGAAAAGTGGGAAATACCTAGAGTCTGAGTAAATATACACTCAAAAACACACACATACCCAATCACCTGTTATGACACAGAACAAACAATAAAATATGTGTGTTCCAGTTTTAGATCAAGTGCATAATGCAGAAAAGTTATGGCCAAAGGTATCGTCAGACAGCTGATTTATCAGCAGTAAAGAAGGGGGAAATGTAAATAAAGCCTAGTGCCGATCACTACTCTTCCCAGTTCAGCATCTACCAGGGGGCGGCTAAGCCACTTGCCAGTCTAAAAAAGATCAAACCAGAATCAAATCTCAGGAATCAAGTTTCTTTTTGAATCTCATCTTCAGTGCCATGTATCTGAGGCGCAGACACACTGATCTCCCTGTGAGAGAGTGAGTATGGGTCAGGGTTTATCTTGGGGCTTACACACAACACGCCCAGCTGAGGGGTAAAAATAAAAAACCCCCAGGTGTCCTACCCAGCCTAAGTCCCTGCCAGCTCACCCTGGTTGAGATCCTGCTGAAACCAGCCATCATCTATCTGTGCATCGGTGACCAGTGTTCCACCTCCAGCCGGTGACATTAAAGCAGCACAGAGTGTCCCGTAGAGACTCGGCAAAGCCACACACAGAGTACGGTCGGCATAAGAGAGGTAAAGGTGGGATACGGTTCCCATGTCAACCTAGCGCACCGCCATCCCTTGTCGCCACGGGAACGCGATCTGCAGCTCGAGGCTCCAGGACACCAGGCGTGCACTCAGACAGGCTGACGTCTGCAGGCTGGGGAGAGCGCCGTGAGACACACGCGTGTGCCAGCTGGCATTAGCATGGAGCTCCGGCGCCCGGCTTCGTCTCCATGGTCACGGGGCAGCCGAGCGGTCCCACTGCTGCAGCCACCATCCACACCCACCCCCAAACCCACTCCCAGGACACCCTCCCTACATGGCTATCTGGACCAATCACTTCCACACCAAATGGCAAACAGCAGCAAGGAGAGCATAGAGGCCACACAAGACGGACAGTCATGGCACGGAAGAAGTAAGGAGAAAGAAGTGCACCAATACTATCGTATTACTCCACAATGAGCTACCATCAGCCAGAGGACAGAAGCCGGCTCAGGTTCAGGGAGACTGTGAAACTGGACCATGCTACAGCCACTTATAAGAAAGTGGATCATGTGACCAATACACTTTCCCAAATTTATACATCAGAGCATTTGGCTGACAGTTTAGGCAAGCACACAACAGAAGGGCCTCCCGAGAGGAAGCACAACCTTTGGCCAAGAGTGCCAGCGCAGACCACCAAGGCATAAGTGCCCGAAGTTAACCAGTGCAAAAGCAGTTTAAGATGCTGAAACATTCCACTGAGAATTTCTCAGAACAAAAATGTTCCTTACTGAGTACAGTAAATAGATCCAGAGAAATTAAAACCACTGGCAAACTGAACGAGTACCAGTGGTGTGCGGTTCAGCAGGCTGAGCCTCTGCACCTGTGATCAGAAGGTCCACGGTTCGAGACCTGCCTCGGCAGAACAGTCACGTCCGTGAGCCCCTAGGCAAGGGAATTACCTGAGCTCTACGGGTGCTGTGTGGCTGTCCTTCGCTCTCATCCCTAAGATGCCCTAACCTTAACATATGTCTGAGCAAGACTGCATAGGCGAAGAGAGAATTTCCCCCCGAGGTCAATAAAGTATTATTCTTCTTCAAAGGCCATGAATGCGCAGTGAACACAACATATTAATTTAAGGTATCCATATCAAGAAACGATATTCACAGTTTCAAACTGATAATCAACAATACAAAGGAAAAAAAATGTTTATCCGTTATAAGGTCATGTGAGCCAGGAGTCTGGAAGATGCAGGAAGGGACACCCTAGACAGGGTGCACGAAGGGACACCCTAGTCAGGATGCACGAAGGGACACCCTAGTCAGGATGCACGAAGGGACACCCTAGTCAGG
>JAODUD010000062.1:23695346-23716949 GCA_026784285.1 Stomatorhinus walkeri
TTACTCACAGCTGCTGCTGACACAAAGGGTCCGGTTTTGCCAGGGTCGTGGGTCAGCGAGCACTGAGGCCTTATACACGGACAGCCTCCCTCCCCTCCTTCCTGCCCACTAGACACCACAGGAAGTGAGGTGGGCACCTGCTAAAAGGTGGGGGAATACGGCCAAGCTGGCCAAACAGAACAGATGGAATGTGAAGCAGCTGGCGATTACAGAGCTCAGCTTCTGGGCTCCTCTCTTCATGCAGAAGTCGGCAGGTTAGAGTTAGGTTCCGGTGGGGTGTCTCTCAGTGACGCACTAAGACATTCGGACGGGTCCGATTCGGCATGGAAGCCATGGAAAAAGCAACAAAATCCGCTTAAGTACAGTATGCTTAATTCTAAAGACATGTCATGCAGGGAAAAATTGTTTATCAATACAGTTCTCTCTCTGCCTCACACCAAAACCACATAAATGATTTAAAGTAAACACAAGAACAATAGAACAATAGTAATAGACTGCAGAGCACATTGCTCAAGACATGAGTGTCCCTTCCAAATTCCTGCACTATTCCTGGGTATAAGGACTAACCAGCTTGTGGTAAACACCACCTAACCGATGCACTTGCTTCAGCAAGAGAGGATCATTGACCCTCGTTTCCCAACAAAACAGACTACAGAGCCTGTTCCTGAATTAATAAGGTTATACAGTACATTAAGGGAAAAATCATCTACTGTACCATAATAAATAAGGTACTCAATGTATTTTCCCATTTTAGGTTGGGCAGGCAGGTAAGCTGGGAGGCCCCCGCCAATCTAAGTGAAAGGACTGTCCAGCAGTGACTCTCCGTGGCTCATCCCATCCATCCCGACTTCCAAGACTACGGCTGACTTTCAGGAAGCATGACACCTCGCCTCTACACTCTCAAAGGCATCACGTTGGCTTATCTTTACAATAGGCTGTCTCACTTGATTTTACTGCAAGGAGGCAACATTTGTGAAGAAATCAGAACAATAGCAACACCCTGTAAGAGCAGGACACCATTATTTGATTATTATTTTGTTTTTTGATTTTGAGTGGGAAAGACAGCTAACAATTACTTCCATATAAGCGAGTCATTTCTAAAGAGTAGGGCTTACATTCACCCGCATGGCTAATTTACATTCGCATCTGTAATCAGCAGAAGAGGCCCGGGAGAATATATTGAATTTGTTTGGAAATACATATATGCAGAAGCAAGACAAACAGCACAGCTTCCTGGTCTGGCTCAGCTCTGTGTTTATAAATAAAAGGCACCTAGAGGACCTGCACTCACTGCCAGACCAAGGGGGGGTTAGTCAAACATCGCTTCTTGTTTGACTCTGTTAGGAACTCAGGGGGTCCGCGGGCTGCCATAGGTCTAGGCCCCAGTGGTTTCCAAGGTGACATCCTGCCCCTCTCGCCCATTTTGGTACAAAAAGAAATGCACACCATTCCCAGCTACTTTTTGAAGCCATAAAAACAGAAACCATCACCTTGCCAAATGGCACAGAGGGACACAAACAGAGAACAGATACATGTCTTCGGTTAACTGCCGAGATCCACAGAAAACAACAACACAAATTCACCAACCGTCATTCCTTGTCGTACCGTACTTGTGCATGGTGTACAATGTACCAATCAAACATATCTTCAGAAGATCTGTACACATATAAAGTAGCCTGCATAGTGCCAAATGCAGTCAAATGTGAAATGCAGTTCTAAAATATGTATAACGCATGTAGAACATTCCAGAAACTAGGGCTGTGCGATATGACTAAAATCATATATCCTGATATAAACACTCTCATATTCAGATAATATGCATCACAGCTGCACCTTGTATTTATGGATTTTTTCTGCAGATCAGCTGCAGTAAATATTGGACAAAAATCTGCAAATAAAAGGAGCGAGGTCACAAATGTAACGCCATCCAAAAATATAGGGGAAGTCATCCACAGTTATTCAAAACCATTTTCATTCATTGTCGTGCTGCTTCCTTTGGTTACAACAGTTTTTAAACAGACTTTGCAAGGAGGACTTGTTTGGTCTGTGTCCGACGGCGCAAAACCGGACCATTGCGTGTAAAATAAGTAATAAAATCGATTTTCATAAAAACACATTTTCCTGAACTGTAAATTCTAATTAATCGATAAAATCGATTTATCACCCACCTCTACCACAAAAAAATGATAGAACATAAAATGAAACGACAGACATTTTTATTTCGTCACCTGATATATATCATCATAACGCATAGCCCTGCCCATTCAGTTGGAATAAAAGGGATTACTGCCTGTCATTAGTGTCAGCCCAGGATATCGGGCTGTGAATATCCCTGTGAGAAGCAAAGTCCAACGACTGACTTTCACAAAGTTGGATTTTAGGTATGCTCACAAAGTGAGGAGCCTACCCGTCTGGCTGTCACACTGTGGGGGCAGCAGTGGATGGAGATGAGTTAGTATTAGTGACAACTACACCGGAACTGGAGAAACTGTACAAAAGTAAGATAGCTACCAGAATGCAAATTCTTTCCTTAAGTCAGCCATCAAAGAGGGGAAGCCTCGCCACCACTGACATGTTTCCCATCCTCCACGCGCCGTCACCTGCACACTGATGGATGTTACGTTAACATGTGCAAACGTGCACGAGCACACAAGTCGCATAATGCTGCGAGACCTCACACAACTCACTGCGACTGCGCAAACACGACACGGCAGGCGCAGAGTGAAAGCCAGGTTCCCTGCAGCACACAGGGAGAGTGAGAGTGCATCCTCCAGTACGTCAATCAACCCGCCTGCCCGCCCCCACCCAGCCACCCACCCACCCAAATGAAATTCCGGGCAGGGCACAGCCAGGCAGTGACTCATTCACCCTTTATTGTTCCCACCGAAGCAGCCAGCCCTGTAAACGGGCTCATAGAGATGGCACGCTCTTCCAAGAAGCCATCAGTTCATCATACCAATTCAATCACCATCATCATCACCACCCTCATCATCTGCTGCAACAACAGAATCAGTATATCTGCACCTGTCAAGGATAACGACCAGCCACCAGCTGATGAGCAATGTTCTTAAGTCCCGTCGCACCCTGCTGGCCCCGAACAGTGACCTCTGATGACCCTGTGTAGGTCCAGCACCATGATGCCCCATCTGGCCGTCTAAGAATCCGGTTCACATCAGCCAGGCACTTCTCTCTCTTCCCTCTTTCCATCTCTCTCTCTCACCTGCCGTTTATAGACTTCCCACCTCAGAGGAGTCACATGGGGAGGGGAATTCAGAACAGGGTGGTAGGAAGATGGTGGGTTCACTAAGAGGAGGAGAAAAACCAGAGCCACCTGCATCAAACCAGGCAGCTGGTTATAATAGGTGCCCCTCAAATGCAAAGTCATACACATTTAAATTGGGCTTTGCTGTTACTGCACACATTAATATATGACGAGCACTCAACGTGAAGGTCTTGGTGGTGGGGGGGCTAAAAACTGGCATTTTATATGGAGAGCAGCCCATATAAGAACCTATAGATCCTAAAGGCCAACATAAGGAGGCAATACTAAGACTATCTGGTACCACCCAACACTTCAACGCATAGGGGGGTCCGTCTCTAAGTTCTCTCTCCACAGGCCACCAATAAGACTGAGCGGCTGTTGCCTGAATGGAGCCATCCAGCGGTGCACGTCCACACCAATCACAGACCGTCTGTGTGGCACCCCCCCCCCGATCCCACCACTGGCATGGCCTGCACAGAAGACGCTAATGTCGATAAAGACACCACAAAGGAGCGCCTCCAAAAACATAATGACTCTCACTCGTCATCACATCATTATAAAGGAATGGAAATGTGGATGTGAAAAGCAGCATTATCCTAAACTAGCCCAAACTGCAATACAACAGAGAAACCTGTCAAATCAATTTTAAGCAAGCTGAGCATTTTGCTCAAGGTACTTAAATACATCTCGTTTTGCTGAAATAGAGCACAGACCACGACTTCGTACCACCTTTTAACAACAGGTCTATCAGGTGCCATATCAAAAGCAACCAGACAAAAGGCTCTTTTAATCTGAGAACATTAGTCTACAATGGATCAAGGCAGTTATTGATAATATCCACTCCCCAACCTCCAAAACCCTGGCTGGCTATGGCAGCCGCTAATGGTGTAGTTTAAACAGTCATCATGGCTGAGGAAATGGACAGTACCGCAAGGACGGTAGATTCTGTGCTGTTATGGGTAAAAAAGATCCACTAAACCGTTTCCCAGAAAATACAAAAAAAACAAACTGCCAAGTTAAACCTCTCCACGTTGTACACGGCCCCCACCCTGGCCTGTGTCTCTCACCTGGGTCTCCTCCTGAATCACTCGGTACTGTTCCTTCCACACAGCCATCTTCGAGACCTCGTCCTTGCGCAGGCAACGCTCTTTCTTCAGCTCGGGGCTCCAGAAGGTCTTGATGGAGTTCATGGAGGAGCTCAGCTTGCTCTCCTTCATGTCCACCTCCTTGCGCAGCAACTCGTTCTCCCGCAGGACTTCCTTGAGCTGCGCCTGCAGGTCCATGATGGTATTGTCCCGTGCCTGGCGCAGCGAGTGAGGCACCGTGGACGCCAGGCCCGAGGGCATGTGGTGGTCCCCGAACGCTATGGCGTCGCTAGGACCGGCACTGGGAGGTGCCGCCATGGCGATGTTGGGGCTGCTGCCCATGACCGCACCGCGGACTCCGTAGGGGAGCCGACCACCGGAGCGGCCCAGCGTCATGGTGCTTTTGGGTTGGTCAGGAGGTGCCGCTACAACCTCGTTGTCACTAAGGTACATGGGGCCTGAGGCAGCATATGCTGCATTCAGCGACTGAATGTTCTCCATAGAGAGCGTCTTACCTCCAGAGCCTCCCGCGCCCCCACCGCTGCCACCTGTGCTGTTGGTGCGCCTGTGCCCCAGACGGGGTGAGCGAGGCAGCCGTGGAGAACGCCCAGGGCTCTGGTTGTTGCCCTCCATTTTGCCCACGGAGCGGGCACTGCCATACATGATGCCGGGTTAGACCAACACCTCTCACACAAAAGAACCAAGACCAAATCCCTCCAAGGAAACACTTTTGCCCTTTAAATAGTTTTTTTTATTATTCTCCGGTCTGAGACCTAACGACAAAAAAAAAACTTAAAAAACAAAAGAAAAAGAGCAATTATTTCCTTAAATTTTTCATGTGCTGAGAGGACTTTCTTTGGTGAAGCAGTACTTCTTCTGGCGGAAGTCTAGGAGCTTGGATCTGTGCTGAAAAGCCACGTCAATTACAGGGTTCAGTCACTCCATCGCTCCCAAATGCGGAACAGCACATCCAACCTACAGAAGAGGAAAGAACAAAAACAAAATAAGAGTGGAAGAAAGCTGCGCTCAAACACCTGCCAACAGACAACCTCGTAAACAGGAATCCCCACTTTATATGGTGGCCCAGCTGGTGGGTTATAAAATGACAGTTTGATCAGAGTCCAGAGAGCCCCCCTCCCCCACTTTGCAGGAATTCTACCCCTCCTTGTCGTCTAGGAGAGCCACCAATGCAGTAATAGGTTCTGTCACTACACTGTGCATTCACCTTTTTCAGAAGTCAGAGCGTCAAAGGCTCTCTGTTAGCACATAAAATGCTAGAAGATGAATAAAGCACCCCCACCCAACCCCACCCCACCCCCAGCCTGACAGCCACCGAGGAGATTCTGCTGTCCTGGGCACTCAGCATCCCCCCCCCCCGATCATGTCGAAGCTAATCGGAGCGAACAGGCAGGGAGCACCACAGGGTTCTACTTGGATTCATCCCACACAACCACAGAGAGGCCACACACATACAAAAACACCCCTGACACAACTCCGAAAACATACACGCACCCGCACACAGAGATATACCACCCAATACTGGCAAACTCCACACAGACTCACCTCAATCCTGGGCTCCTGACTGCACCCCTGCAACCAATCCTTGCCCCAAAGACGACACGTGACCCACACACCCAGTACCAGGGTAGAGAGGAAGGATAAGAGAAGCCAGAAAGGCCAAGACGTTCCCAAGGAGGATGTAGATGGATGGCTACTCAACACCCCATTACATAATGACCTGTTCAGCTGACTTACTTCCACTTGGCAGATGATTCACTATATGCATACACTCACTCATTCCTTTAGTCAAGTTCCCCATCGCTTCTCTACTCACTCACTCTCTCTTTCTTTCTTTCTTTCTTTCCCACAGGCTCCTTCCCTTTTCACTCGCTCTCCCTTTCTTTTACTCACATGCCCAATCGCACCCTGTTTTCTCACACTCACCTGGCCCTAGCCCTCACCCAACAGTCTGTGCTGTGAGAGACAGACCTAGAGCCTATCCTCCAGATTAAAGGGTGGTGAAGACGTGACCACCAGCGGCACATGGATCTAGATGTTGCAATGGAGGAGGTTGCAGAATAGGGAGCAGGATGACGACGAGGGATTCCCATTACACTTTTGGAGACACCCACCCAAACAAAATTACATAAACAGGCAATGACAAACATGTGGGTGTTTACCGCTAAAGGCTTGCATCTCCTAATATCACTATTAACACATTTCCTACAGGTTTTTCTCTTTTTATCCTGCACAACATGATTATCCACATTATTCACAGCAAGCCACTGCGCCTGGGAGTAGAAATAGCATAGAAAGGACTCACAGGACACCCTGAGTTGAAGCAGATGCCGGGTAAATATATTTTGCAGAACTGTTGTATGTAAAACACGCAAGTTTAAATATAGGAGTCATGTCAAACTGACCTTGAAATGACCCAGCCTTGGTTTAATAGATACTTTTCCACTGTAATATAAAGCCACCAAAAAACACATGGTCTACTTACAACATGTCTACAATAATAATATTTCATTTGTGAGTACTCTTGCTGTAGGAATACTGCCACAATAGTCAACTATGTCTGCAAACAGCATTTCTCTGACAAACACGCACGCATACATTTCCACAAACATCTCATTATAATCAGTACACTGCCGCTTTACTGAGAGATCAGCCCAGAAATTCTCCCACAATGCTCTGCAACAGGAAGTCGACTGAAAAGTAATTGCACACTGCACAAAACCCCACCCTAACTGTGACGCAGTTACAATGACTGAATGAAAATCCACTGGCAACAAATATGCAGCTTACAGCAGCCACACGTTGCCATCGCTATGGAAATGGGGCTTCCTGTCCTGCACGCTAGCCATTACAAAAATCAATATTGCCCTAGCCATATCTGTGCATTACACAATGCACCTGGTATCTAATAACAGCAGGACGCCGCCTGGCTATTTATATAAACAAATTTAGACTTGAGTATTTGAGGACACAGTGAAACTAAAGTAGTAAATGAGCTTTCACTGATACATCTCTACTATAGACCCATTATAAAGATGAAAGCTTCACCAACATACAATAATCAACAGGTCCAGCAGGCCTCTGCAGGCAGACAAGGGCTACAGGCCACAGGCCACCAATACACACTAATCGTCTCAGTTTAACGATGCCCGGCCGCAGCTGCAAATCGAGCCTCACTGACTGCATCAGCACCACCGCAAGAACAGGAACTGCAGGGACTGCCGGACCCCCAGTACTGACACCAATATGGGGGAAGTCAGGACAGAAATATTAAGCAAACTGAAAATAGCAGCGAGGACTTCAGAGAGAAACAATTAAGATTTCAGTCTGAGCATTTAAAGTACGAATCCACTAACATGCAAATAAGCTCATCAGCTTGCACTTTCCAATTGAAATGGAAGTCAAAGTACAAGATTAGCTCTTTATTCCAGTGCGTTTATTCAAAAAGGAACCCTAAGTTAGCCTTCTGGTGAAAACCTAAAAAGGCATTAAAGTCGAACACCCCAGTAAACTGTCCCCAATGATACTGCAGCTCTCTGGATTGTGTTCAATGTGATCAGGCTACCAGAAGTTCAGGCAAGCAGTGAACTGAGGGTAGAACAGGTGGGAGCACCCCAATATCTGCAGAAATTTAACAAATATATAGATTGGCTGAGATGCTCCACGGACGGTTTTCATAACCAAAGCTGTGGTACAAGACACAGAAAATTTTTGGAGAACAGAACTAAGTCATGCTGCTTTTTATTGTTATACGGCTTATTTGTATATTCTCTGTTTTTTTCAAATACACAATTAATGACCAGATAAATTGCTTTAAAATTTTAATATCTTTAACTGATCCGATTGATAACATTAAACTATTTTTAGCAGCTAAATCTTTGGCATTGCAGGTGTTTGAAAGTGAGCCCATAGTTTCACCAAAGGATGTACTGATTTTAAAGATGAGGGACTCTGCTGAACAAGGTTCTCTTTTAGTTCACAGTTCCTCATTTCCCCTCATTTTCAGTAAGCAATTATCTAATCATAGGTCTGTTCTTCTGCACAACATCCATGTAAGCAGCGAAGACTAACACAAACCACTTCATCCAGCCTGCGGTTTAATTTGCTTGAAAAACTAAAACAAACTAAACAAAGTAATTTCAGTCTCAAAACATTTGATTCTTAATCCGAGACCTTACATTTGTGCAATACTGAATGCAAGTTGACTATAATTAGGCATAAGAACAACCAAGAACCTTGACCTACACTCAACACTTCCCCAGGTACCCCAGACTGCATGGGATGTACTTTTACTGCCCTTCTGTCACCAGGGAAATGCCACGGGGTAACATCTTTCTTTATATGCTTGAAAAGACTTTGCCTCACATGACAAGCTTCAACAACAAACCCACTGTTTGCATATTACTTCAAAAACGATTAAAGATAAAAGAATCCATCTGACATTCTAAACATGACTGTCAATTAATAAAAACCAGAAAAATCAATCCACCTGTATGGACACCTATCTAAAACTATTCACCTTTAAAAAAAATATTAAGCCTCTAAATAGTTCTGCATCAGTGTGCCCTACTATCACATCATACTTTTCACTCACCGGAAGTACGTTAAAAAACAGTCATACCATGTAAATATCTTCCATGTGTAGGTAGGAAAGTGTAACAGATGTATATGATTGCAGGATCATCACTCAGGAGCACAATCTGCCCGCAGCCATTTTCCAAGGCTCCTTGTTAAGTGAGAGTGCATATATTGATTCTGTTGAAGTGAACCATACCCCACTGCTAGAAGGTTCCAGGGGCCAGGCAGAACACAGCAGAGCCTCTTACTCCTCAAAGCACAAACTGAACACGGCATGTCTAACACACACAAAATGCTGAGAAACCCTCTCCAGGTGCTATAATTCCTCTCAGAAAATGTATTTTAAAAAACCACTACAGCATCCCAATGGCACGTCCATACTCATCCTATGCAGACTGGAAGCTATGCTTACTGACCTCACCTGACCAGCACTTGTGTCAAAACCCGGCTTTCGATAACTCTTGTATTGCCCATCTTCCCTGTGATCGTTCACACATCATTTGCTCACAGCCAGTAGATTAAAAACCTGCTGCCATCTAGACTAGTGCGAGTATAAATAACACCAGGTTATAGTCAGTTGCTATGAACAGAACTTCATAAAGGCTGAATGGGGGGGAAAGCATAAAAGCATTAGTGACAAATTTAAATCCCATCTCAGGCCAATCTGACGATACTCAAAAAAAACAAGAAAATTGCATGGTGGTGTCTGTACAAACATTCTGTGCAAGTCTGACAAATAGGACATTTCGGTTTCACAGCTTCCATTTCTGTCATTAAAGCACATTTAATAATGTCACAGTTCATGAGCAGGAGAGGGTCACAGACTAAATAACCATTTTCTGGCAGAGCTGGTACACACCGATCTCTGTTCTGCTTTCCTGGGAGGCTATAAAGTCAACCCCTTCAGTGGGGCCGCAGTCTTGGAATAGCGGAGTCAAAGAGGTGCCATGCAGCCTGCTGCTGTAATTCCAGCCCATTAAACCAGGACAAAATGCCCCCCGGAAACAAAAAAAGACTTCCACTGCCACAGCCGAAAAAAAGAACAATTTAATTAATGATTCGACAATTATCAGGACATTCTTAAACCTTAGGATAGGAAAATAGTCCCGTCAAGAGGTCCAGCAAATTCAGCAAATTCCCTTGTCACTCCAAAGTATAACTTGTTACATACACAAATATTGGATTGCTATCTGTATGTACATACCTGCATGCGAGTACTACACACAGACTCAATTACAAGCAGAAATAACAGGGTCAGCAAAATATATCAAGATCACTTGAAACCTAACCTCGCTTGAATTGTTCTGCAATGAGGCAGAATGGTGGAGGGACTAGGTCGCTCCAGGTTTTGCATTGTGTATTTTATTCTCCTGATACTGAACAATTTTGTTGTCGCAACAATTTCCCACAGTATTCCTGGAAGTTCATGATCCCATCGCTGCTCCTTGGAAAGCCCATCTGAAGCCATCACTTCAGCATCGCAAGCTGCCACTTCTCTCAGCATGTCCTCCTAAAACACTGCGGTGAAGACTACATGAACGAACCTGTCCCGCTGGTCATTATGGAACAGCACTAACTACAAACAATCCTGTCATCTGACAGTGTCAGTCAGATGTCAAACTAGGATCCCAAGCCTAGTGTTAATGTATAAAATGCAAGATATATTTACACATCACTGTTTTTTGTATATTCTTTACGTAGCCTATAGGCAAATTTCAATGACAGGAAACCAAGCGCATAATTGTTACATAGTAAAATGAGGAATGCAGGTGTATCAGTGTGCAAGTGTCTAATATGAGAAGTTGGTGATGGTGGGAAAAAGTAAAAGTAGAGGGTGGGGAAGCTGCATTCCCAAAGATGTTTCTCACATTCCATTGTTGCAACAAGTATTCTAACATTAGCATCATAAATGACAGGCAGGGCAGAAATAACCAAGCTCTCTGCTGGCAGGCTGTGCAAATGATAGGTGGGGGTGTGCATGCACACACACACACACACACACTTACACATGTAAAACGCAAGCTGAAAAAAAACACATTTCCCCTATTCATTTCATGTTGTGTTCCAAGGTGATGAACAGTCTGCTCTTACCGATACCTTGTTTTCTATTTTTTTTTTTAACTGTTGACCGAGTGCCCAGATGGATGTACTGAAAGGATACTGCAAATAGCAACTCAAAGAACTATATCCAGGTACTGTCAGAGGATACTTAGGTATGTAAAAGCTGGGGTAGAAGCAGTGTATGATCATTCAGCCTGGCTGCCTGCCACTCTAAAGGCAACATTTGAACTGTTTCTAAAACTCTACTTTTGAAAACTGACTGAAACGGCCTCATATGGAGATAAAGTGTGGTAGTCTAGCCTCAACTATGTTTGTGCAAAGTGGAATCACAAAACATCAATCCACTGACTGGCCTAAATGGACCAGCCCAGGGTCACTAATACAGCTGAGTTTAAAAAAAATCCCAGACTAAAATCCAATGCAGAAAGTCCACAATACACTTGTCGCTCTCTGCCTGCTTGCATTTTTGTTTATATATTTGGGAGAGAGTGATTTCATGATGGAGCGTCTTCTGGAGATGGCCAGAAGCATGGTAGTCCTTGTTAAACCGCACAGCCCTGACCTCATTGTGATCTGCCCTACTTTCATATTTTAAATATTTTTTAGGAGACTCCTACATTCATACACAGGAGACGGATTTCAGAAAAGACAGACCTGCTAGTTTACTCGCCCTCTCAGAACACAGACCCCTGAGGCCCCGGCCCCCTCAAGGACTGAAGCCTCGGGAGCTGAATGGAGGTCGCCTGAGGACAGATACACGCTTCTGATAGGCTTTAAAAGGAAGGCCAGTCCTGCCCCCCCAAACAAAAAACTAATAAACAGACTCTCACACAGGTGAGAGAACCACTAGGCAGGGTTAGAAACATCAATCCCTTCAGCAGCATTTGAGCATTCCCACCTTGCCTCTTCATGAGGCAGGTTGGGCCCCAGGTGTTCCAAAGCATTTCTGGGTGGGGTTTGAAGCCTGTAGATAAAAATAATGCACCTTCCCAACCCCAAGGAAAACTTTACTGCCACTCAGCACCAATATTATCAGCCTAATAGTATACAGGTTGACACCTGATCATCATTCCTTGTTTGTTATTTATATTCACTTGGTCATCATTCTTTAATACAGATCTCAACCCTTCTTCTTAACATTGCAGGAAAAGTAGAACCAGCATTCAATGCAGAAATATACTTTCGTCTGAAGAAATAGTTATTTCTACCACTTAAAATGTTTCAGCCATGTAGGAAACAAAACCAAGTGAAGGTTTCTATTAAACAGACAGAATTTTTATGAAAAATTTACATATTCATTTTTAATGGGTTTGGTGCACAGTTGTCTAATAGGAGCTAAACAAAATTCATTTGAAACATCTTACCCGATGCTTTTATCCAAAGTGACAAAAAGCAGAGGTGTTACGATTTATGAGCGTTCCTTGGGATTTGAACCCACAACTGTTGCTTTGTTAAAACAATGCTATACTTGGTGAGCCACGGGAGATACACAGACGACCATGACGTGGAATCTCAAATGTGCACCTAAAACGTGGAGGTGGTAACACTGCCTTCCCTCCTATTAGCAAGATGGAACAAAAGCAGCACACCAAAAAGAACAGGCCTGCCTAACAGGGCAGCCGTCACACCACAACTCTCATACGCCTATCAAATCAGACGAGGTGCAAAGTAGCAACTTAATTTCAGTGTAGAGAGGCTGGATCTGGGTGGACATCTCACAAGGGTTAAAACCCCTGAGGATCTTCCTCGTGTTCAAGCATGACTTGACTTGTTTTGCCCAAGAATAACTTCGCTTGGCACGTAAAAGAAACTGCTGCTATCTTTGAAAAGCACTGCAATCAGAAGAGAAGCCAGAGTGTTATTCCCTACATGAGGACACTGAGACACAACTGACAAACCCACATGCCTTGTGACCGACCAAAGGCACGATTACTCATGCTTTCATTCTATTGCATTGTTTCGATTTTAACAACTAGGCTGTCAGGAACAGAAAACATACTGATCTGGATCAATAAACATCCTGATCAAATTTCTATTTAAACTGACTGAGAAGTTTGCAGTCATAGACATTGTGGCATGCTCAGAGCTAGTGAAACAGACTATTTCACAATAAACCCTATTTCTTCTAAATCTGATCAGAAACATAACTAACCTTTTATATGTATTAAGATTTTTAATGATTAAGTGTTTTGAAATTTTTAAATGTTTCAAAAATCTTCAGCAAAACCAAACGCCCTTTTGATCATATTTTTGATCATACTAATGCTTCCATTGACCAATGTCTCCTAGCTGCAGGTGAAGGTGCGCTGTTCCACGCCCACTGCGTGTATCCATTACCCGAGGCTACCCTGAGTCCCGCGGCCGTTATCCGCCACAGCTTTTATCGCCCTCGGTGACAACTATCTGACACAAATGCAAAAACGGATGCAGTCGGACGTCACGTCTCCGGGAATGAAAAAAAACCAGAAGCTCGATCGATAGGGAAACTTGTGGAGCCGTAATGATTACAGCTATTTCCACCATGATCTTGGAGGAACTGCAAGCCTAAAGGAAGGCAGGCAGGGGTGGAGGGGGAAATCCTGAACGCCGTGCACCCCCCCCCCTTCAAATTACGACTGCACCCATGCCTTTCTATAATAACGTTTTAAATTAGTCCATGGCAACACTTGTAGGTGAATTGGCAATCAAAGAAAGCATACTCGTTCATCTCTGATGGGCGGTAACATGCCGTCTGGAAGTACTGGGAATAGCGGTGTAAACCGGTTACATTTACACGTAAATCTACTACGTTGGAGCGCATACGGAGAGCTATGCTGTGCCGTTTGGAAAAATAAGAGGTTTTCTTAATCTGTGCTCCATTAAAAAAAACAAATTACTTCCCATCCCTGATCGTGTTATAGGAGTCTATTCTGAGCTGCTCGTCATGACGAGCTGTGTCCGTCACAGCCCCCCCCCCCACGCCACTACCGTTCTGGTTAGTCTAACTAGTACCACCAAAGGTACGGTCACTTTTGCATTTGACAGGGTTTGGTGACTGGCCGAAAGCGTGGACGGCCATAGGTTGGCCAGCAGTAAGGGCCGGGCGAGCAGGGGTGCCGATCGCCGCGACTGGGACGCGGTGCCGCGGCCGAATCTGGCTCTCGACCGTCACCCCTGTCCGCCTAGGTTCACCGTCGCCCAGTCGGGACGGAAAGGCGGTCAGGCGGCACCCCTTTAGCCCGCTAAGTAGCTAGCGGATTACCTGGTGGAAAACGCCAGTGAAAGGAGACACCCTTCATCGCTTTCGCTCGATACCTCCCCCCTCACCTCTCCCTTTCCCTTCTCCGATATTCCGCTCAGCACTATGAAGCCCCACACACACGATGTGATTACGACATCCACTTCTAGCACACAAGGCGTCTTAAAAATCCATGTTTTCCAGACAGTTTGAACCGTTTACCGTGCCCGTCTCCCCCTGCCCAACCGGCGGTCTGACTTCTGCTGAGGAGTACAACGATGAAAATCAGTTTAAAAAGCAGCCGCCTACCTCCTCGCGTATCCCGTCCGACCGGTGTGAGTTAAAGCCGCCGCGCCGCATCCGCCGTCACCAAAGGACCGTTATCTGAAAAAACGTCTCCCAGTAAAATATCACCCTTTAGTGTAACAGTTAGCTAGCTATTTCTCCCCCTTTCACCCTCTCTCCCTTCCCCTGCCAGCACTACGAGCAGTTCCCCCAAGCCAGGGCGCTCCGGTGACGTAAGGATCACGAAGCGCGTTCACGCCTCTCACCTCTACAGCCACGCAGTCCCGGTGCACTCCGGACACGCTGCGGCGCCATGCTGAGAAGGTCGCCTTATAATTTAATTTTCGTTTGTATCTACTATTGTATCTATTGCTATTACGAGTAAACATTATTAAAATAAGCTTTTTTGAAATATTAGTAATTCGCATATCTGTAACTTACGTAATGCTGTTTCAATCAAATAACATTCTTTGTTTTGTTCGTCCGTTATCACGTTACAGGTTTTTCCCACGCTCGTATTGCTTGTTTTGCAAGTTGTCACCTTTCAGTAAATTGTCTTTGGAAAATAAATATTCTTCATAATGCTTTATTAAGTGCAAGATCATTATTGCAAGCGGTTACAGAAAATGGATGGACGGATGAATGAATATTACTGTTACTATTAAAAATGTAATTCATAATATGAATAATGAGTTGTCGCATTATTATTTTCACCATGTGGTTTATTATTGAGTACGTTGTTCGATATTAGTTGTTTCTCCACTGCATGCAAAATATTCATCTTACCGTTTATATATTTCAGTAAGGGTATAACGCATATTTTAAATCTTGTAATATCTTTCACGAACTTGATCTGCGTTCGAATATGGACTATCTCTACGATTTGAGGGGTAATACACAACATATCCACTCGAGGTCAGTATTTTCCACACTGTTGCTCTTAACTGATATTGTTAATATTTTCATGAATTGTCTTTTCACTAGTGATGGGCAAATGAAGCGTCATGAACCATTTGCTGTATTTTCTGACCCCACTAGATGGTGCTCTCTGTTCATAAAAGGGCTCAAAGCATGCATCAAAGCAAACAAAGAGGACCACCTTGTGGGGTGAAAAAATACAGCAAATGGTTGTTGAAGCTTCATTTGCCCATCCATCCATCCATCATCTATACCACTTTATCCATCTGGGTCGCAGGGAATCTGGAGCCAGTCCCAGCATCATCAGGTGAGAGGCGTACACCCTGGGCAGGCCGCCAGTCCATTTGCCCATCACTACTTGAACTATATTTCACCATATTTAGTTCTTGCATTGTACAGTTTTATCCTTCACGAGTACAATTGTTTATTGTGCATATATGTGGTTTGTAGTACATTGCAAAATGTTTGTGCATTGTTGAGGATGTTTTTATTACCTGCAGATCATGCTCTATGTTTAGAGTTGATTTTCAGTGCATTTTTTTCAAGGAGCAGATATGTGATATTTAGTGAGTCATGGTTTGCTCTTCCTATCGACAGCATCTTCTTCTGTGCCAGAGGTTTTTCAATGTTTCCTACATATTTGGCAGCAAGGAGCCTGTTGCCCACTTTAACAAAGCAATCTTTGTTGCAAGGAGTTCAGCAGCAGCAGTACACAAGTCTCATTTGCTTGAATTTCCGGGGCAGCACAGAAGAGTCAGATGGATCGGATAGTTTGACCATTTTGGTGATATAGGTCGCTACATTGGCACTCCACTTCAAGTGCAAAATCAGAATATTCATGTTCTCAGGTGACAGTAGTTAGCAATCCATTACACCTCCAAGCATCCATCAGCATCATGTGACATAGGTCATGTGACCTATGACATGCATGAAGAGCAAAAGCATAGAGGGATGTACCAAAATATCTGGACACAAGTAATACTGTTATAATCTTTATTGCATTACATATGATATACTGTACGAAATGTAGGTTACATATAAAGTATAAAATAAAGCTGGCATGATGAATGGGGTCTCATAGTAAACATACTGTATAAGGTATTTTTGGTTTTGGATCACTGAACACCACACACTATCACTTAAATTAATTCTTTATAATTTTATATTAATGATTAAATGCAATTTTAAATTCATGCACTATTTTCTAGTCACTAGTGAAGTTGAATTAAAAATAAATTAAACATTTCTGACACTACAAAAACTTAAAATACATTTTATGCACAGATACAAGCTGTTATATGTGCTTCTCGTGTGCCACTGTTGGCGCGCATGAACAAGTGCGTCGGACTGTGATGGTAGGGTGGGGCAAACCTGAAGGAAAACACAAAAAAGAGCAAAGTTTTGTCAGAAGACAGGTTTGTTTTACATGTTATTTATTGATGCTTTTATTTAAAGCAATGAACAAGTGAAGCAGATACATAATTCTTTCCAGGTTCTTTGGAGAGCTGAAAAGAAACATAAACCATCTACGAATACAATCTTACTGGCCTGAAACACCAGCAACAGATGTGTCATGGTCTTCTGTGAATTGTGGTGGATTTTTAATAGATTAGATTAGATAAACTTAATTGATCCCAGAGGGAAATTCTTGTGCATTCAGCAGTAAGGCACGTAGAGCACCGATGAATATACATTTCCCACAAAATAGATAACGTGCAAATATCTAAATCAAATATTTTTATCTTCGCACTTGTGCTGGTCTATCACCTTCATGGCAAATCGCACACCAACCTGTATTTCTGTGTTTGTTTTTCACCTGCACTGTCAGTTGGGATACTGTGCAGTCTTCTGAATTCCAAAAGCAGTGATGAAGATGTTAATAATCACAGTTAAGAACACTATTCCAGTAGCTATGTTGTTTATAATATTCAGCTTCCTCTGGTTGGCAACACTATTGAGATTCTTAAAAGCTTGAAAACAAAAACAAACACAGCCTGATTAATTTTGATGGTTAAACAGAAACATTTTTAGCAAGCTGATGTTGCAGTTGGACTTTTTGCACAACAGAAATAGTCCAAAACTATCTAACAGGTCACAACATGTTCATATAGGCTGCAATATATAAAACACAAAATGATCTATGTTTATTTGAGTCAAAGGAGATAACAGGCCACTCCATTATTTAATGGTCAAATGACCTTAAGTTTCAGTCTGCTTCTTACCCATGACCACAAAGAGAGCCCCTGCCAGGATCTGAAGGAGGAGGGAGACCCCAATCAGCACCAGAACAGTGATGTAATACTTGAAGCCGGGTCCTTGCTCCAGAATGGCCTTCATCTGTGATGCATTGGCCATCAGCAGCGCCACATCCAACATGCTCTCTGCCACACTCTTCTTGGTGGCATAGTGGTTCATGTTGATAGAGGCCTGCCGCTCAGGCTTTGGGGGATGGGTGAGGGATGGGGAAAAATGTGGGTATAGAGACCATGATCATAAATCAGCATGAAACTTCTGTGCAGTGACAGATATCCCCTAGTGCAAATTCTAGCAGAATTTACAGTGGAATTTCAAACATTTTTATTAGTTTTGATAATCTGAATTGGTCTGTATCGTGTAATAGCAAATTTATTGGACTGTCATAGAATTACTTGGAAAAAGTATTTTAAGTGGGTATACTGTACCAGCACTCTATTTAGACTACTACGGGTTAAGTGTTCTTAGTCTCTGTGGACGTGTGGAAAGTTTTCACACTAGGATGACCATCTATTGTGCATAATCAGTAATAATGCCTTTTGCTCTTGTTTTGCCTCAGCATTTAATTTCTACTTTCAAATTATCCAGTGCACCGCTTTACTAAAGATGTACGTTTTGGATTGTTTTCCAGAAGATGGCGCCACATTCACAAAAAACATATTTAAAATGGCCACAGGGAGTTAATGTAACATTTGAATACTTTTTATTCCGCAACTTCCTGTCTGCAAACTAACTCTTTGGATTCATTTAAGCATTCACATTTTTCTAACTGATCCTGAAAATGAGCATTTTCATCACTGAACAACAGATGGTGGCACATTCTATAAAAATAAATAACTGGCAGTGGGGGTTGCGTGGGAGTGGTGTGAGGTGTTGAGAGACAGAAAACACAGAGCCATTCCATACAGTGAATTGTCCAGTGTCACTGCAGCATTGTATATCAATGTGTTTCACGTATCCGCCAGCTAACAGCCAAGCAACACTGTAAATATTACAATTGCATGCAACTTCCGGAGCATTATGCGTTTCGCATGCATTTCCAGTGAACCTCCCGCTGACTGTTGGGCCCTTCTGTCGGTCCCTGAGGTGGGTCACGTGATTGTAACTGGAGCCGAGGATAGACTGGCAAGCTCCATGCAAGCGGTCCGCAGCCCCTCGGGGTCACATCCACAGGATGCGTGCACACTTATTGCCTCCAGTTAACAAAGGGCCGCTTCAGGTGAATTTACAGCGCGACATGGGAAAGGGGGGGTGGGACTTTTTCCAAAGGAAGCGAGGAGGTATGGCAGATGAAGGAGAAACTGCAACACTTAGGACGTGTGAACAGTTTGATGCGTAGGGAGCAATGGTACAATTTGGACAGGAATATGGAGGGATTATATAAGCAAAAGAGTATCCTGTCTTGACCAAAATAATCGCACATTACCTTATTCACAACCTTCATTATGTCTCCCATTATTTTTTTTGTTATAAACTCATGGTGATGTTCACAATAACATTTCAAAGGTCATAATACGTTTGAAATATATCGTGTATACCTTTGTCTCAACTTGCAATGCGATAATCAAAACAGGAGTTTGTTATAGAGTAATCAATGTAACCCATGCCTGCTTAAATTCATCCTCACTCTTACAACACTCACTCACACCTGTGGGTAATTTGGTAACTTTAATTAGCCTCAGCATGTTTTTTGACTGGGGGGGGCAGAGCAACCCATGATGATACGAGGAGAACACGCAAACTCCAGGCACATGGAGCCCTGGCAGAGACTCGAACTCAGGTCCCATCGATGTGCACCCCCGTGCCGCCCCCTGGGAAAATCACACAATACAATTAAACGTAAATGTTTGCTGTGTAGAGGAGTGCACAGATTTGTTTGTACCTACATCGCGTTACTATGATGTGATGAAAGCTAAGGTTACTACACCTACTACACTCAAAAAATAGGACAGCGACATTAGATTTTACAGCTTTAGGCTACAACTTCACTTTCAACCTTTGGCCAGAAGAGGGAAGTGGACTTTAAGAAAAGTTAAACAGATGAATTAAAAAATGTTCATGCTGAAAACATGCACATTTTAGCTTGTCGAAAGACGAAAATAACCCAAGCCTGGATGATATTATCAAATATTCTGCTACATTTTATTCAAAAGTATAACATCAAAGAACGTTAATGTAATCCATTATCAAACTACACAGTAAATCTCATTTTACCCGTATAATCAAATAGGCTACATGCATGCTTTAGATTCTATATGCTGAGATTCAAAAGTTTACTAATGTTTTTTTTAGAAAAGTTAAAAACCTAGATATTTTAAGAGTAAATCAGGTTTAACCTAAATGAGGAATTAGGCATGCATCCAAATACCACACACGCTGTCATATTAGTTTTGTGCATGTCCAGGATTATTTCATTTTAAAATAAACACCACTGGGGAGAGGTCTGGATTATTATACAAAAGGGGCCCAAATATGTCACCCACACAGGAAGTCCACCTCCCCTCCAGCCCATTGGCTGCTGTTCCATCCAATGGCGAACAGCAGCTGACGAGGAGGGTTTGCTTGAATAGATAGCACTTTTACCCAGTTGCCCACCATATAGCTGTGGGCGAGGGGAGTTCTCCAGTAGCTCCGCACACCCAGTTCCCTTCACTCACCGTACCCCCAGCTAGTCTGGTGTGTATCTTGTGTGCATGTTCCCCTCCATGATAGCTGGGTTACTGCAGTTCTTCCCAACCCAGTGCTTGGGGACCCACATGCGATTCAGGTTTTTGCTCCCTCCCAGTTCCCTGTCTATGGACTGTCTTGCAGGGAGCAAAAACGTGGACCATCTGTGGGTCCCCTATGACTGGACTGAGAAATAGTGGGTAAGAGGATCGCTCACTGCTCCCAGTGGGACAGGAAAGCCATGCCTGTGGGTTATTGCTGCCACATGGCCCCTTTCATGCAGGAAAAGTATGGGGAGCCCCCCCCCCCCGGCAGCTGGCAGGAGCTCTGGTGACAATCCCACCACCGACTTCCCTTCCTTGGGGAATGACCCAAGACTAAGGGGCCCTGAACTGGTGCCTTCAGTTCTTAGGCCCCGAGTGACACTTTGGCTCGTCTACTGACCCACCTGAATGGTCCTTTTATGCACTGAGTATCTGGTATGTCCTCACATAACATGAAATTTGTCACCTCTATCAGGTTGTGCGTGTGTGTGTGTATCACACACATAAACTCATGCATGGTGTGTGTGTGTGTGTGTATATAAACAAACTCACACATAGCATTGTGCAAAAGTCTTAGCAGTTAAAGAAAACATTTAAAGGTGTTTCCTAACAGTTATTGATATCTTGCTGGATGGCTAGATGAACATCGCTTCAGGTCCCAAACCTCTCCTCAGGGGCACTTCAGCCATCCCATGTATTTATTAAATTTCACCACCAGCAATATTAATGAATTATTTTCAATTGATAAATAACCAAATGGGTTATCAATTAGCTATAGAAGGTGTTGAGTATTTTCCCTAGTTAATTTCTAGTTATTTCATTATTTTCCTTTAGTTCACTCATTTATAGATTTTATATTTAATAATTTTACAATACTGTGCAAAAGTCTTAGGCAGGCAAAGAAAATGATGTCTAGATTATCCTCGTGTTGGTGTAAAACTATGATATTATGTTTGTCAAAGTGTGTCAACTTAACCATTTCAGAACCTCTGCTAAAATCACCCCAGTATTTGCAGCAACCGTCAAGTGCAGCCATGTATTTTTTGACACCACATACAGCTAGTTAATCTGTCATTGACTTTTTAGACCAATTAATTTAATTATTTAATTGAGCTGTTGGTTAAATTTAACAAAATCGTGGAACGGCTGAGGTGCCCCTGAGGAGAAGTTTGGGAACTGAAGCGGTGTTCATCTAGCCGTCCAACTAGATATCAG
>JAODUD010000062.1:23726383-23742759 GCA_026784285.1 Stomatorhinus walkeri
CAGACACAAGCAGAGGCACAAGGAACAAAACCAAACTAACACTGGGGAATTACAGACACAAGCAGAGGCACAAGGAACAAAACCAAACTAACACTGGGGAATTACAGACACAAGCAGAGGCACAAGGAACAAAACCAAACTAACACTGGGGAATTACAGACACAAGCAGAGGCACAAGGAACAAAACCAAAAACCAAATACAAAATCACCAGGTACAAGAAATAAAAACTCAAATGAAACTATAGGGAGCAAAATACAGAAACAGAGGAGGCAGGACAAGAAACACAGACAACCATATGCTCAACACATTGAGCCATGTGGCCAAACAGGTAACAGGGGAGAACAAAGACTAACATGAAGGACAGGATGACCAGCAACAGGGAAGGGACACAGGGTGTGACAGCAGGGGCTGACCCTGACAGCGTGTACCCCAGCCTTGTGCCTCATGCTGCCTGGGATGGCCCCCTGGCTCCTCCACAGCGCTGACCAAGTGGTTGAAAGAGGTATGAATGGGTGTTCCTGTTACAGACACTGCAAAGAATGTGTCTACTGTGGGCTGCCATCCCTGACTGTGTGCTCAGTGTGCTTAAGCATCTATTAGCTTTGCAGTTGCTGCAAATACATTGAGCCATATAAGCGCATATTCCCAGAATACCTGGACCTGCCTGCAGCAAAACTGGAATAAAACTGGACATTGTCGCTGTCTTTTCCATGACATAACTGTGCCCTTTCACATGTATAAATACCCATGTATGCTAAATGAACAAATATGTGCGAAACACTGTCTATTGACGTAAAAAATTCACAGCATCATGATAACCGGCCATCCCATCATGTTCAGGGATTGAGCCTGTAATTAATTATAGTTGCTTGTTACTTCATTCAAAAGTAATTCAACTACTTTTCCAATTACTGCGTAGAAAAGTAATTAGTTACTAGTGAAATTAACTATTGCATTATTTCAGTTAATGCATATGTACCCTGACAGCACAATTATGTCATCAGGACGTTGGTTTAAGATTAGAGCTTCATTTAATGATAGCGTTCCATTTACGGTTAGGGTAATGTGCGTTTTATACATCCACACAGTGTTCCGATGAGGCACTTTGGTAAACAGAAATTACGCAAATAAATGTGAATGTAACTATAATACTTGTATTAAAAGCGCCTGGGGTAAAAGTTGGTAGTAGTCAAAGTACATATTTGGCTGTTCAAGATTCTTCGAAGCACTCTGCACAATCTGGACAGATCTATATGAAATGGGTTGAGTGTAGCCAATCCAGCCGCTATTTCATCACAGTCCCTTGGCTGGATTACATTACGCAGGAACACATGACATATCTCTGCTTTAAATTATCCTGCTCATGACAAAAAAGCCTCTATTACCACAAAGTTATTTTGCTTGCTGTTTTAAGACCCATTTATCTGGCATTATGTCATGATTCATATTTCACGTTACAGAGACCGTGAAGCGTTTTCTTTTACAAAATAAAAGTTGCATGTTATATCTAAGCTCGATGGGATTGGAGATGAGATCATTCTTGTTTGGCTGATCTGAATAAAATAGACCTTGGACAGGTATTATTGCACTTACAGTCCATCAGTGACACTCTACCTTGGCCATGCTTCTCTCTATTTAAGTTTTATATCTGCTGGCTGAAACGTGGTTCCAACAGTCATTTCCTTAGCTATTTCCTCCTGGAATGACGGGCAGGTGCTACTGGCTCTACCATATGTTAACGCCTACATTGGGCCCAGAGGAAATTCCAGTTGAGGTTAGAAAGCCTTCTCAGATGCTATCAAATGCGTTTGTGGACAGTTGCCCTGATCTGGAAAAGCTATAGGTACAATACTGCTGTTTTTAAATGAATATTTGCATAATTCTTTTGGAATCTCCACCAGTTTTGGAGGGTGATCCAGCAAACTATCGCATACAATTTAATCTCCAGGTGGAATAGCAAGGAATCTGCCAGCGAATCCTAACACATGCCACGACTCTAAGGGACTATCCTAGCTGCTCTGCTGAGGGGTGCGGACAGGTTAACACTTTAAGACCATTAGGAGTATATCAGCTGTTGTAGGAGCTTCCTTCTTTAAAGATCTTCTTCAGTGCACCGTTCCAAAGATGGAAGCCATCCAGTCAGACGGCGAGTCCAGACTCGCATCACCGTGTCAGCTGGGTGGAGTCGTCATTGCCCAGGGCACAGACCCGTCAGACACAATTCCCAGCACAAAGATGCTCCTCCTACCAGGTCCCAATACCCCCTGCCTCTACATCCCCCAGAGCCCCAACAGCTACACCCTTCACAGACACTCTGGGAATGTTTCAGCTGTTCTGTACAAGCAAGAAGTTTTGGCCTTGCTAGAAAGTGTCAGTACCAGGCAGGATCAGGAACAGGGACACTCTAGTCGTGAGTACCTTGTCATGAACCTGACATTGTATTCCAGTTTAACTCCCTCATGGGCCAGAGATTTTTAGCAAGATTTTTTAACCTTCAGAAAGATAGAAAGGGTGGAGGGCACCATGGCAAAAAAACTACTTTATATAGCTCTTCTGATGCCATCCATACCCAGAAGGTCGCGGGTTTGTGCCACAATGGAAAGTGCAGAGCATTACCGTAACAGCAAGTAAGAACTTTGCATCAACATATATTTGAAGAGTTTATACAAATATACCTTAAACAATGCAAAGCAAACAAAAGCCCCTTATGTGTTTCATTTTTGTCCCATAAACATCTGTTTTCTGCATTCTGCATGAGTACAATAGATCAGTGTTTCCCAATCCAGTCCTCAGGGACCAACAGACAGTCCACGTTTTTGCTCCCTCCCAGCTCCGGGTAGGAAAATGTAGACTGTCGGGCAGGGAGCTGGGAGGGAGCAAAAATATGGACTGACTGTGGCTCCCCAAGGACCGGATTGGCAAACACTGCAATAGATAGACTTCAGCAGTATTGCGAAGGGGTACCTTCCTACTGCTCCTTCAGAATATGAAACATATAATCCTCAAGAACTTATTTACTCCACTCTAGTTAAAACATAAACATGAGGCAGTGTCTTCAAATCTGTCAGCAGGGAAATGCACATTGTGCCCTAGTACAGACAAGCTCACATTTTTAAATTTGGCATCTGCCTTGGTCAGACTCAGCAGCCTGTGATTAGCCCTAAAAATAGCTGGCTGAAATGTGGATGGGCATTAAAATTCACTTCGATTCAAGATAATATGCACTGTAGAGCTATCTTCTGTGTTTGTGAGACAGCATCTTCAGGGACTTCAACCACCCCCCCCCCCCCCCCACGCTCCCCACTGTTCCATCCTCGCCATGGGAACAGTCTTCTGTCAGGGCGATGTGATAATCTGTATGCTTCTTTTATTTGGCTAGTACATGCAAGCTTTGTTAATCCTGAGCCACATTAAGAGTCCTTTCTGCTTTAGCAGCTTGTCACTAACTGATATTTGATAGACGATCCCCGTCGTTTTAGTGGTTGGGGGTGGGAGACGGGGTGGAGGGGTGGGCAGAGTAACATATTGAACCTCTCTGATCATCTTCTACCAAATGCATGGAAAATACCTCACTGAAGTGTGAAAGCAAAGAGGCATCGCTCCGGCAAGAAAGAGGGAAGGGAAAGGAGCACGGGGGAGAGGACTGCATGCCTAACTGCACCATCCTGTTAGAAAAAAAAACTGGTTTTTCACTCACCTGTAAGTCGACACGTCCTCTCGTCGCTGTCATGGTGGACGACTGCCGGGGGACAGGACTCCGTGCGTTCAGTTGCCTTGTGTCCCGTTCCACCGTCTCTTGCCCAGCGAAAAGTTTGTGGCTGACACACGAAGTGAAAAGGAGGATAAAAAAGGCTAAGTTGGCAGAGGACTTTAAAGAAATTCAAGGCACTGCTCCACACAAACAAGTGTGTTATTCATTATTTTTTTCACGTCTGTGCTGCATTCCGTGATGATGGGACTTGGAGTGGGATGAGGTAGCGGGACAAAAAAAAAAAAAAAATGAAGTAGCTGAACAGAGCTCTTTTAAGCAGAATGCAAACAAGCCTCATAAGCAGCCTGTATTCTACAGCTGAATACCATAATAAGCATAATGCTCACATTTATTCTGATCAGGCCTATCTGCCACACTGGGTCTAAACCTTCTATGTGTCCAGGGTTCATTCCCAGCAGGTCAGTGCAAAGACCTAATTCATATGTGGTCATATGCTCCATTTGCATTTATTTGGTTGCCTAGAATCTTTTTTTAAAGCTCTGCAGCTTTTCGGGGGCTGAATCGGGGTTATTCTTGACCATTAGAAATGAATGAATTCCGGGAGCAGATTCTTCAGTGGGTAAAGCCTATTACTACTGTTTACTTTAGTGTTTGTTGTGCTTTTTAAGGACACGCTCATCAATCGTGGTGGGTTTTTTTTTTATACCTAAGGCACAAAACCTCCGTGCCCAACTATACAGTGAGAATCTGGAGAGCCTTCATCTCAGTACGAATGTGCTCTTCGTCACCTCTCAGAATGCTTTGATTGTCCAGGTTTTACTGGACAGAGCATGAACTCTAACCACAGGGACGTACTGTACGTGCTGAAACGCAGCACTAAGAGAGAGGTAGAAGTATACAAGCTTAACAAGTGAGTAACAATGACTACAGAACTGTGTGCTTAATGATCAGAAATGCAAAACCCATCACTAGGCAGGGAATAAGCTCCAATAGAATACTTTTAACTAAAGAGCAGGCAATAAAAACACACTATTAAAAAGTTTAAAGTGACTGCCCAAAGACTCACAAGTTTACAGCATACTGCTTGGGTAAACATCCCATTAAGATTGACTTTTGGCGTTAATACGATCATAGAACATTTTTTTTTTTTGCAAAACATTTAAGTGGACTCGTGTAAACTTGTGGTACTGAGGGTAGGGACACATTTAGCAGCCCTGAGTGCTCTCTAAACATCTGTGGCCTCATTCAATTATTTTTCGCATGCTTACAACAGGTCTGATGCCTTTGCGCCATAATCTTTATTAGAAACAGGCACAGAAGGCCAGCTAGCATTTACGGTCGGATACAAAAAGTACATTACAGGGCTATACATGCTTCAGGACAGGTACTTCTGATCAGTTCAGGACCTAAATGGCACTGTGCTGTTGTGGAGTGCTTAGGATTAGCCATGTCAGTAAAAGATTATGCTGCAGATGTTAGTATAACTTGGGGCAAGGATAATTTCTTAACTTTATTATTATTATTAGCAATAGTACTAGTAACAGTAGTACTAGTAATAGTATTATTGAAAATAATGATGATAACCATGACAGCGATATTAAATACCTTCATTTCAGAGTAATTGTGAAGCTTTTGATCCATGCCCCAAGGCATCATGGGTATTTACAGGAACTTCCTGGCAGAGGAGGAGTATAAGGCCAGCCAGTGCTAGTCACTTATTCAGCGGTCCCCACTATTCTATAAAGCGCCTTTGTGCGGCACTCACTCGTCAGCCGGGTGACAATTCCTGCCTAGCACGCTGGCTGTCACCGCGGCACATCGCCAAGGCCGGACTGCATTCCCATCAGCCACGAAATACAAGGTGCAAAATGCTTCCAGTGCTCCTCAGAGCCGGCGGAACCACACCAAGGGGGGGGGCGCTTCCCCAAAGCCAGGGCTGTGCTCCATTCCTGCCATGATGGAAGCTTCAGCTCTGGAGTCAGAGGAGATTCATGCCTTAATTCGGCCAGGATCTTCAGAAAGGACAATTTTCATGTTCTTTCTTATATTGGATGATGGGATAAGATGGGCTGGAAGTTTAGGGTTCACCAAAGACATCACCCCCTCCCACTGTCTCCTTTCACTTATTCTACTCTGCTCAGTATGCTGTGTGCAGCTCCTCGGCAGAGGGAGAGGAGACAGGCTAAAGGAAACTGTTGCATCAACATGTGCTACTGCCAGGACTAAAGTGGGAATACAAATTATCCCTGGACTTTGGGGTCCCCCATGGCCCCATGGTAAATTTTGCCGAGTAGGGGGGTGGGGGGGGGGGTCAGTATGCCAGATGGTCAGTTCAGCCCTGTCTACTGAGGCCCTATCCATAGGAAACACAAACATACCACATTATATGGTTGCATGGACCACTGTAGACCCCATATTACTCCCTGCAGTATGGTTCCCTTGCAGACATATTTATCCATAACCACGCAACCAGATATTTTGAAGGAATTATTCATAGGTACAACTCTTTTAGGGCCTGATTCTGCGATGTTTAGAGGCGCTACACTATTTTTACCCATTTTGCTGATCTTGCAATTTAAAAACAAAAGACTGAAATAGTCTGCTCTCTTTGCGTTTATAATAAAATCAGTCGTACTCATCAAAAACACTTAAGACCACTGTGGAACAGTTCCTCGAGACAATCAAGCAACATTTTACTACTTTTAAGTACCACCCTGTTTTGCCCACACGATTGATGTATTTTCAGATATATTTCCCAACTGACACTAATTATTGCTTTGCTAGTTGTTTTAGTGGCAGTGAACAGTAGATGACAAAGGGATGTTCATTTCCGCACAAGAGGGTTACACAAACATCATTTGAAATAAATGAGGTTCCCAGCCAGCGCTCAAATTAAATGTCTGGAGAAAAATGGATATCTTAAAAACATTAGCTTTTTTTTTTAAAAAAAAGGAACAACAAGGTTGTATTTTTCTTTTCTTATTTTTGAACTGGTGACTGTGTGAGATTTTTGCGGTGTTGGTTCTATACACAATCATTAACTACACCAGAGTCCTTTACTTCTTCCCTGCCTATGATGACTTACAATTAAAAAGAAGATAATAGATTACTCACTAAAAACAATTTAATTTAGACATTGTTGAATGTCTTACATTTATCATATTAAGGATTTATTTTGTGAACAAAGTACTATCAATCTTCCTTGCTAAAGACCTAGGCCTCTTCAGCACCCCCTAGTGGGTCATTGGACTACAGAATAGTAGGTAAACGGCTTTACAGTAGGCTGACTGTGCAGGCTGACTTTGAAATACACTAGCATGAATAAGGACATCTCAAGCAAGAGAGGAGTTAAGTACCTTCTGGTCATCCTGTCATCTTTATGACTACCACTGTAAGCAAATGAAAAAGTCCCACAATCTTCACCACAGCCACACATTGCTGCTATCTGATCATGCAACGTATGTATGGGAACACTGGCCCAACATTCAACTTCACGAAGTAAATGCACCTAAATGTCTTTCCCCTCATTTGTAATGAGCTTAGTGTACTATTTACAAATGTGACCTCTAACAAGAGATGAGATATAATTCAATTTTAAAAGCAACTTCCCTTTTGTCTCGATTGAGCTATATTTCCTGGTATTGTGTACTGTCTTGAGCAGAGCAGCATAAAGAGGGCAAAGCCTCTGCTGTCATCCTCAGCCTGTCACAGATCAGAAAGGAGACTGCAACTGGAACAGTACATGAAAACAACTGGTCTGTAGCAGGCAAATATAGAGAAAATACATACTGAATATGTGAATTGTTGTAAGACAATCCAAAATAAAGCAATAAAAACATAATGGTACTGATTTGGGCCAAAATAATTCTCATTACACAGCTCCAACAGATATACCATAATTTTTCTATGATTTTGATGCTAAGAATAAGATACCGATAAGAACTAGAATTAACACATCCTGGATATCTTAGACAATGATGTTAAGGGCAGAGGAGGCGGGCAATGCAAAGTTTACTGACCGGGGGAGAGGGAGGAGAGTTCTTGATAAATTGTCGCAAATTTTGCATGATGATCTGTGAATAAAAGGGGCACTGCGTTGATTTTGCAGGCTGGCAGTGGGCCCCTTCCCACGATGGGCCAGGGGGAGGATGCCTTTCTGTCCCCTGCCCTCCTCCATTACTGAGCTATGGTCAAGTGGAGGAGGCTTGTCTAAGGGTGAAAAAGCTGTTAATGTTGTAGTCTAAGCTACTGTTAAATCACAGAGCTGTAACTGTGGAAAATGTCTCTTTTCAATATGAATTCTGAAAACTCTTCTATTGCAATGTTGCTTAACTTTATGACAGATGTTCAGAACATGACTTGCATGCTTCTCTACTGACTGGTGTCAAAAAGTAAAACAATTTCTCAAGTTCATAAAATAAGAATTTCAATCTTACAGTCCATTTTTAGCAATCTATCGTTCTTTGTTGAATCTCTTTTGGAATTGCTTTTCCAGTATAATTAGGTATTAAATATGGTTAAAAACTAAATTAGCTACATAAGGTTAAAAAGAAAAGACACATGGGTGAGGGTCTCTAAGGACCATGAATGATGGGAAAATTGAAGGAAAATGTTGACTTTTGCAATCTCATGGCATGGGCAGGGATCCAGCTTTCCCCGACAATGGAAAAATTGCATTTGCTGGTGATACCTGACCTTTCTTCATGACTGAACTGCTCTGACAACCAGGAAATTCTTCCATTACCTTTAAGAGCTTTGCTCTGCAGTTTCCATCAGTGTGTGCAAAGTAGAACATAGGCTGATCTACTTGAGCAACCCTGGGCGATGTCCACTTATTTAAGTGTGTGCAGCCTTTGAACATTGAGATTCAGAGAGTATGATGACCCAATGATGACAAAAGAATGAGAGCCATAAGATTTTCAGAAATTATAAATATGTCCAATATACTTCAAATATTATATCCTACTGTTTTTTGATTGACCACATACATGCATTTTTAAATTAAATTATCTTGTGTTGGCTTACATAATTTCACTTATTCCTTTACATTAATACTGCTAGTGCCAAATATGTAATATGTGTCTCATATCTGAAAGATGAAACTGTGTTCACAATTTAACGTGAACTAGCAATAAATCAACAAATTGGAATGACGATAATTTTATTACTACACAACATATGAATGTTAGGCTCACTTTATATTCCTAATTTGCAATTCAATCATTTTGCATGAGGTAGAACAACATTGTTGTGTGCTGAAATGGTACATGTGCAACCAAAAACACATGGCAGTGAAATTTACTGTTTTGAAAACACATATTAATCGGCTGTGCAGTTTTTCCACTTGTAGTCGTGGGTTGTAACTGCCTGTACAAGTGGAGCATAAACGCTGCTTTCACTTCCTGCAAAACTGAACAGGAAGTATGTGGTGAGACAAGGTTATTATACCCAGAAAGGAATTCAGCTTTTAAATGCAGCTCATCATTTGCATCCTGACAAATTATTCTTCCTGCATAAGAAAACACGCATACATTTTGCAATCCTTAAAAGAATATGGCTTTTTTTATCAGCTGATTTTTTTCAGTTTGTTTTACCAAAGATCCTGCTGTTTCTGTGAAAGTGTTGCCTTCTTAAATAAGTACAGTGAAAAAAAATCTCAATTTTTCTATGCCTTAGCTGATTTGTATCTCATGCCGTAAATCTTTGGCAAGGAGCTAGTAGCTGAATATGCAGTTATGAATAAACAAGAGGACATTGTTGCTTTTTTCTCAGATACACGTCTAACCTAAAGATTACTGTTTGAGCGCTATGGCGACTCGTTAGGCATCGTTGCCTCACGCGGCATGGCTTGGGGTTTGAATCACACCTCTGCTGTTTGTGCGCTGTTTGCATGTTTGTATGTTACTTCAGTTTCCTCCCACAGTTCCTGCCAAGACATGCAGGAAAGGCTAACTGGTGTCTCTAAATTGCCCATAGCATATGTATATGTCAAGTCAAGTGGACATCCCTTCCAGTGTCCACAGCCTTGCGCTGCAGGGAATATGCACCAGACAGCACGAGTGTTAAGACAGTTTTGCTGCATCCATTAGCAAAAATGGTTAATGAGACACTTAAACGCATCAAAGTTCCGAAGGGACTTCGCACTCACGCACAATCAGAGAGGATATGCTGAGTAAACCTAAGGGATCAGTCTTACTGCTTCTTTGAAGACATGAAATGCTGAAGAGACTATCTCTGTTGTGGCGAATAAGGTCTCCTTATTAAAATGTAAAACCTAGTAACATCCAACCACATATGATTCATGCAGTTATGCAAAAGATGAATCCATTCAGAAGTACATGAAAACGCAAATGTCTTGTTTGCCATCTCCACATTATAAGAGAAGTTTCCCCAGAGCAAGAATGTTCACTGAATGTACAAAAAATGCATGATCAGTTTCATTCATATTTTTCCTTCACGCATTTTTGAGATTTTAAAACTTTGCGAAATTCCTTGTGTTGCATTGCACTAAGGAATCATTGTTTGGCTCTAAACAAAACAGACATGCCCGCCCGCCCGCGCGCCCGTCGCGATAGCTGCTCTTTCAGGTCGATCACGTGACTCGCGGGGCTAGGCGAGCCGTTAGCTTCTACGAATGCCTTTGTCCGTTAGTATATTGTGGCGTTCTCTCGCGGCGTGCCCATTAGAACCCTGGGAATTGCAGTTCCGGAGCGGCGCGCTTTGTCTTCTTAAGGACAGACTACACATCCGATGAGCTCACCCTGATCATGCGCAGGCGTCGTAAAGAATTTCTCCCTTACATCTGGAACTGTGAGAGGGGGAGGATCCGTTGGTTTATAGGTAAAGTCGCCATTTGGTCAGTCCGAAATGGGAAGCGGCAACGACTGAATTTACTGGGAGTTCATCTCCATTTAAGTCTTTGAATAAAGCATCACATGTGTGGAATATTTACTGAAGGAACTATGTAAGCAAATGTTGATTTTGATTTAATTGTCCGCGCACTTCTAGCTATCGTTGCTAACGAACAGAAGGCAGACCCTTTTTCTTTTCCTTTTTTGTTTTCCTCTAGCTGTCTGGTTATACTGGTGGTTTTTATTTAGTAATTATTCGTATGGTTAGTTATCTGTGGTAGAGTAATTTGTAATATTTTTTATCAAAGTTTTTTTTGTTTCCTCCTAGTGGCTGTCAGAGGCAAGAAACCGGAATGACAGTGCATTGGTAGTGTGGTGCTAGATGTTAGTCAGCTAGCAAGCTAATAAATAATATAAAACACCGGGCATTGAGTGCTGGGTCCTGTGCGTGGAGGTCAGCTCCGTTCTTTATTTAAAGACTACGATGGGCCAGCTTCGTCTCGTTGTCGCCAGTCTGCCTAGTGACTTCCAGACCAGCTAGTGAGCGGTCTGTTGCCAGTGTGACAGATTTGTTACCCATCCGGAGCCGGGATCCGCGGGCCCCGCGAGAGGCCCGCCTGGCGGTGTCACTGCCGGTGTCCAGCGGGAGGAGGCGCCGGCTGGCGGTGCGGAGCTTGTGTCGGGGTGGCCCGGACAGCTGGACTGAGGATTGCCGGTGTTAGTCGCCTCGGTTAGCGAAAATGTGAGCTTGAGACGGAGCCGCGCCGATGGGGGTGCCTCGGACCTGTCATCCGGTATCCGTTTGGGGGGGGAACAAAGAAGATTCATGTGTGATTCCTTAATCTTACCTGTTCTGTCCGATGGTCAGTACTAGACCGGTCGGATAGATATACTGGTGTCGATATGGGAAACGACCTGAAAAGGAGGGAGTCGAGTTTGAAAACACCGCATAACAAAACGGGATACTTTGGGGGGAAAAAGTATTGTCCAGTAAGATCAACCCTCTGCCAAGAGAAAAATAGCTTCGGGGAGCTATTGTTTTATAAAAGCAGTGCAATCCGCGTTTCGTGGTTAGCCAGCTACGTTTTTATCGGCAGTGTATGTCGCTGTCTGCTGTGTCGGAGTTGGCTGCTAAATGTTGTGTACGAAACGCATGTTCGGCACGAGAAGTAAACCGATTTTTGATAGCAGCTTATAAGCGATGCAGTCCTAGTGTTTCTGGGTATATCTCAAATCAGCAGACGTGACTGCTGAATCCAAGAATATGCGAATGCTTCGTAAAACAACCCCCGTATTTTTCCTGTTCAATCTAAGGTGTTAGTGACTGAAGGAGGTAATATTAGATGGTTACTCGCGCCGACCTCATTTTAGGGGCTGCTGCAGCAAATGAAGCCGCACTGGAGTGCTTTTGCATGAATATGTCTAGTTTTGTCATAAGCAGTAATTGACTTTACTCTGGAAATTTTGGTGTCCCTTTATCTAGCTGTCACGGAAGTTCGCTGCTAACCACCTTTTAACCAGTAAGTTGTTCCATCGCTTCTTTGACTCGGGCCATCCAGCTACGCGCCTTTCGGGCAAAGAAAACGTGGTTTTGTGGATGACGTCCGTCTGTCGTAATGCGCATGTAGCTTATACGGTCGAATAGTTTTAATTTTGGTTTGCATCTTTTCCAAAGCATAGTTTTAAAACGACGCGCCGGGAAGCCCGTTGATGCGGTCCAGCTCACGTATGATGGTTTGATAAGGCATCGGTGTCCGGCATGCGTACATGAAGTAATGCGAGAGCGATATAAAAGTGATTTTATTAGTAATGGTTTTATGGATATTGCACGGTTCAACAGGTATTTATGAGTGTATTATGTGAGTGTAGCTGAGGTTGGGTTTCGGCCAGAGGCGACCGTTTGCAGGATCACGTCTCATTGTCTTTTTTGTTTGGTCACCTAATACAGTTAAAATTATTCGTTATAAATAAAACTGCAGACGGGGTCATCGAGCGGGTAGGTTGCTCTGGTTGGCATTCGATCGTATTTATTTGGTTATTAAACATTCACCGTATTAAATTATTGTTTAAGTCGGGGTGGTTTGCAGTCAGTGGACCACGTAGTGGCCGGGTTGCTGGGACTACTTTTAATATTTCAAATTCAAGGCAGATTGAGTTACATGGTCTATTTGGATGAGCTCGCTGTACTTTTAAATGGTCCGGACCTTAATAGGTTTCGAGTTACAACACAGCCGGGAACCTACTTTCGTCTAATCGTCATAATGGCAAATACATATGGATGTATCGAGTAAGATTTACAAGTTATGGCTTTTTATTTAAAAGTAGCTTTCAGAGTGTAAGGTTAAAACCATAGCGGTCGAAGCACATGTGGCGCCCCCGAGCAGTCGGTAAAAGTTGTCGGATGGAGTGGCAGCCGCCTCTGGTTAAAATACTGTATATTTCCCGATGAAGACTTCTCCAGCCGGAAACTGTTGCAATATATCTGACAGAAGTATTATTATAAATATAGTCTTTGTGAATCTTAATACCAGTTACAGCCCTTCGCTATACGAACGGGAAAACGTAGATTTTGTAGGTTATTGTGCAGATTTTTTTTTTGTGTGAACACTAATTTTATAAATGTGTTCTTTTTTTCTTTTGACGGACGTCTGTCGTAAAACACATGAATTGCCATTAAAGGTAGATCAGTTATCAGCTCAGCGTTATTTGGGGTACTTTTAGCATTTTTAAAATGGTCAGTTTTTTAATGGTTCGTTTTAACTTATCAGTAGTAGTTTCTGGTATATGAAATAAAATCAGATTGAACAATCAGCACTGTGTACTTTAGGTATGCGTGAGATTTAGGGTGTCATCTACATGCCAAAAATTGCACATGCCTCGTCACAGGGGACTCTACTGTAAAGTGAAACCGTTTAGTTGTTACTGGCTGATTGGCCCCGCCTCCCCTACCTTAGATGGCATGTCTTTGCTGTCCTGTTCCTGTACTGTAACCACATGCCATTCTGCTGATTTGTATGTTGTTTTAGTCCTATGACATTCATATGATTTTGTTCTGTTTTTTCCTCCCGTTTCTTTTCAGTGAGCCTGGACCGGACGTTAAGTTTGCCTCCCCTTTGTGCATCTTCTCGAGAGACAAACGTATGAGGCAGGAACAGCCCTCCGCACTCCCCATCGGCAATCTCTTATATTCAATGACGGCCTTCTCCATGTCGCTGCAAGATGGGTGGCGTGGATATGATCTTCCCTGTTTGTACGCATCAGCAGTGTTTGTGTTTCTGTGACAGTGTCTTGTTCTTTTCCATTATAAAAGAACACCCCCTCTCCTGGGGCCTGACCCTGCGTGCTGTAAACTTCTTAGTTGCCTTTAAGTGACATCCAGCCAGGGGCTCACCAGCAAACCCCAGTTCTCTGTTTTCTTTTTGTGCATATAGGCTTTCTTCACATCTTGAGGCCAAAGCTGAGGTTTTAGCATCTTTTTCATTTAATTTTTATTTTTTGGCATTTCTTAGTAATTTATTTCTGCTGTTTCTGCTCATAAGCACACATGGAAAATATGTCGGAAAACCCCAACAAGGTCGTGACTTTCCTGGCGCCCCCCCCTCCTCCCCAGAAGAGCAGCAATGGCGCTAGCTCCGACACGCTTGTCGCCGAGAAGGTCGGCCCGGAGGTCCGGCGGCGTCGTCACACCATGGAGCGCGATCTCAAGACAGCGGAGCACCGTTTTTTTCGCCGGAGTGTCATTTGTGACTCTAACGCCACGGCCCTGGACCTCCCCAGCAAGGCCTGCTTCCTCACTTCCCCGCCTGACTGTGAGCTCAACGTTGTCCAGCCGGATTTTCTCTCTGGCTTCTCTCTGGGTTCGGAACCTGGTACGTGTGTCAGAGATGCGGTGGTCGGGGAGCTTGCGGAGGACGTTGCTGCCGACGACGGACTGGCCGAGAGCCGGAGCACACAGCCCCTCCACTCTCACAGCGGAGATAAGGAGCTTTCCTCTAGTTTACCTGAAGAGACCGGTCCGCCGGAGGCTCTGGAAAAGGAGCTTTTGACGGAAAAGCGGGAAGAGGAGGAGAAGGAGGCTGCCAAAGCACGGGCAGAAGCTGAACAGAGGGAGGAGGTGGAGACCAAAGCGGTGGGCACCTCTCCTGATGGCCGCTTTCTCAAATTCGACATCGAGATTGGGCGTGGCTCCTTCAAGACTGTCTACAAGGGCCTTGACACTGAGACGACCGTGGAAGTGGCTTGGTGTGAACTTCAGGTAAGCACTTCAGCCGATAATTTTGAGCCACCCGTAAATGGACTCCGTTGTGGACCTGAAATTTTATTAATCTGCTGGGCTCAGTTCTGACAATGGATGGCTGAAAGCACTTTCACAATGACAGGGAATTATAAATACTAGCAAAATACGAAGATTAAAGCAAAATGAATGTGGTGTGTGTGTTTCATATATAGATCCAGTCATCCTTCGTTTACATTAAACACAAAAAACAGGCGTTAGAAAATTCTTAATAGCATAGAATATTCTTAATAGCAGAGCAATACAAAAAGCCTGTTTTTGCTAATATGTCAGCTCAGTCTGAATCTCTGAAATTTAATGGCATTTTTGTCTAGCACTCGGACACAAATCCCATGTTTATATGTACATGTCATAATGTAGAGTTAAGTGCACTCTAAGCATTATGATGTAAAGGCTTCAGAAAATGCTCGATATCCCAGGTGACACGTCTGGATCGTTTGACTGTTGTCTCCTCTCTGAGTTTGTCGTGTATTACTGATGATGCTTTCAATTGGCTCTCTACGCTCACTTTGTGGGCTTTTTTTAATACTCTGTCCTTATGAAGTGCCAAAAGTGATTTGGAAAGTCCGGGATTAGTGCACCATCTGCTGTGCAAGGGACCCTTAATTGGCAGAGTTACTGGTCATGTGGACAAGCCATTTCAAATGCAAGCTGGGTACTCTATAATTGTGTCTCAAGGGTTGAGTGTAAATTAAGCTGTTGTCTAATTACAAATCAGACCACTGAAAGGGAACAGGAACAACCCCCTGCTGTTATTTAGTAAGATAATTTGCTTTTTTGTTTCATAATTTGTTTGACTGAATATTTATTAAACTTGGATTGCACTGAAATAAGCACTGTTCTGTGACCTCCACTCCTGTCAATTTATATTATTACCTGTGTATGGGGCTTAAGGAAGACAATGCTAGTCACCCAAATGAATCTCCACATATTTGTCTTGTTTGGTAAATCTGTTACTTTTGCACAAATATATATATTTTTTTGGTAGTTTAAACAAGAAGAATAGGCCTAGCTGAGGGGGTAAACCATACATGCACATTCAGGACATGACCTTTGATTTAAGTGATTTAATGTGTTTTTAATACATAGACATACATTCAAAGGGTAGTCCTCATGCACGATGAGTGAGGATTTACAGAGATTTCTCTAGACTTCACAGGAGTTGAATAGTGCAAATAGCAGCTATATGGATATGGTGCGAATGGGTGATGAAGGTCCTTATAGCTTGTAGTGTTTATGTATATGTAGTGCTTGTAGTCTAGTATATGTAGTGTTTGATTGGAGACTTGACAAGTGTTTGTATCAGTGGCAACAAGTTTAAGGTGGCTGTGAATTCAGGTGTTACAGTGGACCCCCATCGTTGTCTGAAAGGGACCATAAGGTCATGGGTCTCTTGTCCCAGCAAGGGGTTAGCAGCACTGTGTCTGTGCTGGTGGGGGGAGTGTGTGTGTGTGAATCTTCTCCTGCCCCTTGGAAAGTCTTGATTAGGCTTGGAGTTGGGCACTTAAATGAAACTGT
>JAODUD010000062.1:23742859-23783013 GCA_026784285.1 Stomatorhinus walkeri
TAAGGTCATGGGTCTCTTGTCCCAGCAAGGGGTTAGCAGCACTGTGTCTGTGCTGGTGGGGGGAGTGTGTGTGTGTGTGTGTGTGTGTGTGAATCTTCTCCTGCCCCTTGGAAAGTCTTGATTAGGCTTGGAGTTGGGCACTTAAATGAAACTGTTGCCCCCTCCCCCTTAATAAAGCAGATTTTTTTTTTTTGCAGATTTTTGTTTTTCTCTCCTCCCATTTTATTATTTATAGTATAATGCTGTGGTAGAAAAACCTTGCAGTTACCCACATATTCATATCAAGGGAGCAGGTCCTGATTTGAATTTTGATGAATAAACTTAAGTAAATTAAACAGATGATAGTTTACCTGTTTTTAAACTTAAAAAAAACTTTTCCAATTGAATTAAATGAATGAAATACAATTGGCATTTCTTTTATTTTGAAATTGCTAATATTATTCGTTTAAACATGCAACTGTAACTGCCAAAATTAAAAATGTGAAAACGGTAAAAAGTTTAGAAAGGAAGCTTTTTCACAATTCGGTCCCTTGCCCACGCAAGTTCTTCTGTTTGCCATTGCTGGGGCTGTCCCAGTGATTTCCCCATTGTTTCTGCTGACTAGTTTCCACCAGGGTTGTGGCAATTCCTTGACCTCCTGTGGTTTGAAATACTGTGACGTCTCTGTAAGGTTCATTTTGATTTGGTGAAACCCCTCCCCAAATTTGAACTGATTGTTAGGAAGCCTCTTAAATAATGGTTTGTAAGTGAAACAAACTCAGCAGCTGGCTTTGGTAATACAGTGCTGAGGAGGAAGTGAAAATGTAGGTCAGAGTTTGCTGCTGCCGCTTGCTTCCATCTGGCTGTCTGTGCTGCGTTATCATGTGGAAATTCACCAGAAAGGAATTTAAAGGCGGAGCTTTTTGTTCTTTCTTTTTGCCGTCACATTGTAGCAACGTCCTTAAAGCCATAGTGTCGTCACCTGTGAATAATGTGAGGGATGGGGGCAGAGGAAGCCCATCCCGTGGACCGATGCCTTTGCCGTTTACTTTTCATTTGTTGAAATTCAAGTTCCGAAGGAAGGAAGATGACTAGAGGGGCTGGATTTTTTTAATTTAGCATTGTTGAAAGATTTGTATGTGTGTTGCTTGACTTGCTTTAGTCAGGTTAGTTTGGTACTTTTTGCTACAAGAAAATCCATTTTTTCTTTGATACTTTTGGTAGTCAGTTGGCCTTGCATCTATAAATGGGGATCTTCAAGCTATGTAATATTCTTTGACTTAAAGCAAAATCATAGTTTAGTCTGATTTTTATATGTCTTAATCTCTGGCTGGCAGAGTCCCAGCAACAACTGAACTTTCTGGTAGTTACTCTGTGCTCGAAAAATCGATCTTAAAAAATTCCTTCCTCCCTCCCTCTCGCTCTTTCTGTAGTGCCTGCTAATGCAGTGTTTTTCAAACCAGTCCTCGGGGGACCCCCTGACAGTCCATGTTTTTGCTCTCTCCCAATTCCCTTGGAGTTAGGAGGGAGCAAAAACGTGGACCGTCTGGGGTTCCCCAAGGACTGGTTTGAGAGACACTGTGCTAATGAGCCTGCTTCATATGCAATAGCAACGTTTATTTTTCCTGAAATATATGGCAAAGTGTAGCTCAATGTAATGTGCTGTAGATTTCCATGCCTGTCTGTGAAATGCAGGGGCCTGGCCTGTCAAGGCTTGTTTGCTCTCCCTCCTCCCTTTGCTGGGATGATCTATAGCATGTGACTGAGGGTGCTCCAGTTCCACCGATCTCCTCAGGGTCACCGCTGACGCTAGTGAAGAAAGGCGGCTCTCAGCTGTGCCTCTCTCTCTCTGGTGCTGTGTTCTGCATGATATGAGCCAAAGGTCAGGGTTGAGAGGGATGGGACGGCTATGGGTTCTCCTGGGCATTTCAGCGCTTAGTTCTGCTTTGTCCGCCTAGCTTTTCTTGGGTATCTGTCCTCATTTTGGTTGCCTCCTTCAGCTTTGTGACTGGGTGGGGGTGCCTTGTCAGTGCAAAACGGCATCGGTAGCAGATCCAGTGAAATTCTGTTTAAGTGATTACGTCTAGTTTTTCCTAAGAACCTCTGAACAAGCATCCAGTTTTGTCATCTCAGGTTGTCCACTGTCACGCACACAAATGATACATCAACTGGGAAAACCATTTTCCTTATTGCAAAAGCAGCAGGAATATGTGATTTAAGATCAACATATTTGGTGTTGTGGCTGGATGTCGGCATCAGACTCCCCTGTCTGACCTGCTTCTGTGATTCTATGATGCTGAGTGAATTGGCCTGTTATGAAGAGGAGGAAGTATGAAGAGATGAGCACTTCCCAGGCCTTGCTTCATTTAAATGGGCGTCATGACTGTGTAGGGCCCCCAAACCCTATTTGCTCTCTTGCATTCTCCACATTCCACTGGAAGGACGTCAGGCTGCACTCAGGACAAAGAAAACTTGGGGGGGGGGTTGATATAAGTGCTGCTCTCCATTCCCACATTTTGTTTTTTTCTGAGGCCAAGTACAAAATTTGTACCTGTGATACTAGAGTAGGGTCCCCTCCCCACGTCAAACAGTGAATTTGTTTATGAGGAATTTGGAAAGTACCTGGCCTTAAGTAAACGAATAATCAGAAACATTGTTCACATTTTACCGTTAATCAAAACTACTTGGGGTACAGACAACCATGTGAACCACCAATCTTGCTCTAATCCGTTGTTTCCTCTTAATGTTGGCTTTCAATGGTCTCTACGCATTGCAGTAATTGAATAAGTCCTGTACTTTTCCACTAAATGGAGTCAGAATGATTAAGGACCAGACTACTCTCTTTGCAGTGAAATTAAATCTTCCTGTCTGTGTGTGCTGGATGTGCATGGGCTTTATCTATGCTTTCTTGCACTGGTTGCTATGTTTATACTATGAATTCAACGGGAAAGTATATTTTTTCTATTTAAAGGTAATATAATTGATGATCTATCCATCGATCCACCTTCTAACCGCATATTTTGGTCAGGCCTATAAGGTAAAACAAACGTGTATTTTTGTGAAATGAGCATCTAGATATGTTGTTCTTATGGCCTATCATTTGACTGACTTTAGAAAAAATATGAATTGAGCAAAGAGTAGGCAACTAGCAATGAAGAAAGTGGTTTTAAAAATGTGGTTTAAAGCTGGAAGTTGTTTACATTCTATGCTTAAGATGTTCCTCCTGTTTGGTTATCACTGACCTCAGTGACTGAGGTTTTTTTGTGGGTACTCCTGTCTCTCTTTAAGTGGTTCTCCACTTTGCATGTGTTAAGAACCCTACAAAGCTGACAAGGGAACACTATCATGTTTCAGGATTAAAATGGGTACTAGCATATAGTATATTAATATAAGATGACAGAAGTTTCTTATTAAACAACTGCATTAAAAATGTTTAGCACTGAATCAAATGTTGTCTCTGTCCTGTGGGGAAAAAAGTCCATACCTATCTGACTAAGCCAGTACAAGACTGCAGTACTTTCTAGAATGGTGCATTTGACTCCTGTCCATACTCGAGGTCTGCTAGCTGATCAAGTGAAGCACAAGGCCACGTCAGCCATGTTGTTTGTGCTTGTTATTTATTAATTCTGAAATTTACTTTATTGCTCCACGTTCAAAGGTCACAAATTTTAAAAACTCTTAATGCCGTAGTTGGCATGACCTTTGGAGATGCCCTAGAGCCAGCTGGGGCTCTCAGAAGCCCTCCTTCGTACGCTCGGCAGAGCAAAGGAAGTGCAGGGCTAAAAATACTGCTGCCTCATCTGGTATCGCTGCATGGTCCGGATTTGAGCTGATGGGAAGCGGTGCTTAATTGTTTGGATCCGAGTGAACCTCGCATAGCGATGTCGCACCAAACATTACTGCAGCAGCGCTTTTGCTGACTTGCTTGTCAGTCAGGGGGCCTTCATGACGCCTACTGATAACCTGTCTTCAGGCTTGGCCCTTATTCGGCTGATGTGGGCAGAGGTGGGTCCTTCTGCATTTGCACATTCTGGTCACTTTGAAGTGGTCTGAAGTTGAAGTGCTAATGAAATAAACTGGTCGTCGGGGGGGATGATGTTTTTACTCTGAGGTGGTTTTAAGGTGCTGTGGTTTAGTGGGCAATCTGGTTGCCACTTCTCATGCCATGTTGGAATGTATCTCTGTTGACCTGAAGGTGTGAACGTATCACTGAGGGCATAGTCACACATGCCCAGTTGCCTTGTACCATGCCTGAGCACAATTGTGCCCCCTCCCCTCTCCCTTGCTGGTCTTTATTCACATTATACTATATGATCAGTGCCTGAGCACGTTATTGTCATGACCAGGTGGATTTTTTGTGTTGAAGGAAATATAGGAAGGAAAGTGCTGTCGCCTAGCGCAATGGAATTCATTATTAATGTCCTTATTTTGTAGGGGGGCACAAATTTACTAGTATGCAACACAGTGATTTATTTTCTATTTATTCATGCTGCACATGTAAGATGATGTATATTGTGTGTTGCATCCAGTAGTTCCTGGATACTCTCATCAGCCCAAAATCCCAGCAATCACTCCACCTCTGCCACAGACTGAAGCGGCCCTTTACTGCCATGCTTGTGAAATGCTTGTCACTCCCCAGTCTGTACACAGTGTACACAGTTTTGTGGGAAACAGCCTTTCTGATCCATTCCTTCTAGGTCTGGTTCACATATAGTGTGCATGTGTGTGTCAGATGCATGATTGATGCAGTCACACTAGTCAAAAAAACTGGACTTTTTAGGGTCAAAAGTACTCGGGTATAGTACAAATCATCTAGTGTGAGTACACCCTAAGTCTCCATCTTCCTGGAGAGTATGATTTAGGTTGGGAAGTTTCTTATGGGTCCCCACTTATGACTCAAGGATAATAATTGTATATCGTGTCCACATTTTAATACATTGTGGGAACAATGCTGATAAAAAATTACATATTGTGGGAATGAAATATTAAAATGTGGCCATGTTTTACCATGGAAATAAATTTTTAAAATGTGATCATGATTTAACTAAAAAGAGGGAACAAATTATTAAAACTTGGCCACTACATTTACATTTTTATCATTATGTCACGAGCAGGGCTTCGCAGTTAGTCTTAATTTTTTGAGAACAAATTTTTAACTTTTTTTTTTTTAGAATTATGCTTCAAATTATTAAGCCAAGTCCCTTCGTGTGTGTACTTGTCCAGTGGAATTTTGTAAATCTTTGAATATGTCATCTGACACTCCTTTTTGTCATGCCATACCATCCTGGAGTTTGTTTATTTCAGGCTGTCAGGCTTACAACTGCAGTGAGATGACGCAGAAATGAATCAGGAGCTGTGGAATATCAAGGCCTTGCTCAGTGCTGGGCCGTACCAGCCTCGCTGTGACAGATGGCTGGGGTTCCTCATCTATTATATATAAAGATCCCAAGCACTTGGGGTCGTAACAGCCACCCTGTTCTCTGGAATGTAGGAAGCTTGGCAGCTGTGGCCTGACCTCGTAACCTCGTAAGATGACTTGAGAGGCGGCACATCTTGTCCGACAGGGAGACATTTGGTCTGTCTGTCTTTTGCTTCGTTGTCCCTGTCGGCAGAGTCATTCAGGTAGCGCAAACCCTCCGTGCCATGGCATCTTGATAAGCTGTGGACGGTGCTCTATTCAGATGGAAATGTCAGGTTTTCATTTTGAAACTATTGGTTGGGATAACCTGATAAACCTGTACCAGCACACCACATTTTAAATTCCTGGGAAGTAGATGTTTGAGGTTATACATTGCCTCCACTGAGCTAGTTTGTTCATTCTGCAGCTACCTGCTATGATGAAACGAAATCAGTTGGCTCTTCATTCTGCCTGCCTGTAGATATGCTCCCCTCACACCTGACAACTTTGCAGGCCTGATACTGCTCCTCTGCACAGTCTTGAGGGTCCTCCTGAACCAGTAGTGTCCTCGCTCCCACCCTTTTGGTCTAGGCATAAGGTCACTTTAATTTGGCTCTTGTTTGCTTTCACCTGCCACCCTGTCCTCCTGCAAAGTCGCCCAGCCCAGGTGTGCATAGATCTTATTTGCTACCCTGTGATAAATGACAAGGGATTGTGTGGCTTTTCTGGTCACTTCCACTGCCCTGCTTAAGCTACGTACAAACAGGGGTTCATGAGTACACTCAATGGTATTTATGATGATAGGAGTTTCTATTAAGAGGGTGTAGGAGGACAAGCAGCACTACTCATAGAATTGTATTTTGTGTGTGTGTGTGTGGATACATGTTGAGTGTATATATATATAAAATATACACACATTCACTAATATAATATTTATTCCTTTTGTGGTGGGTGGGGGAAAAATCCCACAATACTAGTTTGTTTTTTTGTTCCCGTGTGTGGGGTGGGCTGGTCTGGGGATTCAAGTTTAATTTCACGCCCCACTGTGTTCTCCAGCGCCATCGAATTTCTGTTCAGAAGCACTGCTGCATCTATAAATAGATCTGCGGTGTTATTGTGAACAGGAGTGTTGGTGCTGCCGGCCCGAATCTCCAGCACATGTGACGCAGTGCTGCCAGCTCTGCTCAGAGCCCCAAGATGTCGGGACTGCATTTTTCTGTGTAGGTGTATTGTTCATTGGAGATGGATAATGCACAGCTTCCTGTAGATCTACTGATCTACATTGAGGTTCTGAATTATTTATTTACATCTGTGATAAATAAACTTTACACATGCATGCCTGTTTGGTTTAAAGAAAAAAAATATTGGGGGCTTTTCAGCTAGTTGGTCCAAAACAGCCTCTGATACAACACACTTCTCATTTTGAAACTGGTTTGTTAGTACTGCTTTGTATTATAGCAGAAATACCCAGAAGATAGATTAGGAAGTTTGCATGAACTCTTGAAGGTCACAGTGCTGAGTCTCCCCCATATTACCATTTAATGGTGGCCTTGTGGTGTTGGGTGTTGGTGTCATAGCTTCTTGGTGTGCTTTGTCATATTGTTAAGTTGCTGGCCATGTTGAGTGGACCCCAGCTGCCACCTTAGACGGTTTCCTGTCTCCATTGTGTAAGCGATGACTCGGGTGCCAAAGTGAACCCCATACGGATGTGATTAAATTTTCAAGATGACAGAAAATAGGTGATGCAATAAGAGAAAGATGGGGATTAAGCCATTTGCAGCATGGGTGGCGAGATGTGTGAAATTCACAAGGGATTGGGGTAGGGGCGTGGTGGTGTGTCTGGCCCTGCTTAGGTGAGTCACTGCCTGGGCTTTCTACATGTCAACGTTCCTGTTTAGGCCTGCGTTCATCTCTCAATGAATGCTGTCATTGGTTTGTGGGACCCAGGGTTTCATTGAACAGAGAAGGCTACTGCTTCACCGTTTGGCTGCGCATTAATGTGTGTGGACGGACAGTTTATTACAGTCCTGTGTTTGTGCTTATTCTTTTGTCGTGACCAATTGTTAAGCAGCATTTCTGATGTGAAATGACTATTATGAATCACCATTTAGAACCATGTTTGTCACAGGTGACATCAGTGTTATTGAGCCACAATAAGTCTGTTAATTAGTGTTCCTCCTGTTTGGGTAAATAAAGCTTTTGTGGTGTATCAATGTGGAAGAGTTTGACAAGGTATTAGTCTAAGCGTGGGAGGAATATCTCTTTTATGATTAATCATGATCCTGGTTTTGATGATTTGATATTGATTCACAAAATCTAGTTAATTCTAGTTCATTTCCCTTCACTTAGATTTTCTTTTTGCTGAATTTTACTTGTATTAATCCGATTATCATATAGGTGGCGCTACTTTCTCTCTTACTTGTAGGAGTGTCGCTACGATATTGTGCAATCGTCTTGCGCTGCCATCTTGGTGCAATGTCAATCTTGCTAATGGTAGCAAGTCCAGTAGGGCTTTATTGTCACACCAGTCATTTTCATTACCCTGCTTACAGTGATGCAAAATAGTTATAAAAGTAAAATGAATTAAAAGCAAATGATGTAAGATAGAATGGATATTATTGTATCTGACCTGCTGTGAGTTAAAATATTGCTAATTATTTAATTTTTTTTCCCATGGGTAACACTGACACAAATGAGTGATTAAATGTCTGCAGGTATGATTTATTTCTGCCTAGGTAAAATAACTACAGAGGGAAAAGTTTCATGATTAATTTGTGCCAGTACCCAGCCCTTTATCAGTGTGATTCTTTTCCTTTTCTTACCCCTTTCCCAACTCGCCTGCCCCAGCCCATATCTAAAGTGACACTGTTTCCCATCGTTTTGCCCCCCTCTGCACCCTTCTTCACTCAGCCTTTTTGGATTGCCTTTTGAGTTGTCCTGTATAAAGCACGCCTTCTGCCTTGCTATGAATAGGTCCAGTCTAGTGCTCAGTGTTTACCAGTTCAACTTTGCTTATTTTCCGTGAACTCAATTCAAGTCTGTTCTTTGTTCCAAAATGCATGAGGGGTTTGTAACAGAGTGAATCCCGGCTTGAGTCACTCCCTTTTGTCGCGGTGGGGGGCCATCAAGTCTGAAGGTTGCCGATGCAGGTGTGAACACCACTAGGCAAGTGAAGTAGCGTCTCTGTGTGAACTTAACCAGCTGCTTTCAGAATGGTGCGGCCGTGCTCTGCCCGGGCCTGAAGTCCAGCTCATCTTCCTCTGAGCTGACAGCTCTGTGGTCTCTGCAGTTCTCTCTCCTCCCTTCCCCAGTGACTGGCCTAAATGGTCATGTTACTGTAGCAGTTAAAGCATTTGAGATATTTTGGACTTTTTGCATTGTTCCTTGTCCTTGATGGAGTTCGGTTATGACACTTCTGATATTGGTTGTGCTGTATGGTTGCCAGAATGCTTTCTACGAACCAGCTTTTTTGGGTGTTAAGTTGAGGAAATTGACAGTGCAGCCAATTATAATGTGAATTACACTGCAGAGCAAAGACAGGTTCTGATGAGTCACTCACTTGCGTTTCTGTATTATGTTAAGCTTGGACTAACACTTTGCATTATCTTCTTGTAATTCCACTCTCCTGAATGTTTTATACACAGCTCATGCTTTTGTATGAAGCAGCTTTGCCAGTTTATTCTGATGTGGTTTTCCTCCTGCGCTGAATTTATGATTGTCATTGACTTAGTGAAGGTTCACACTGCAGTGGCCGTCTTCGTCTTTCTCTGTCGTGAATAATGCAGTTGGATTTCCTGCTGTTATTGCTGCAGCCTTGCCTAATAAATAGGTAAAAGGGAAGCTGACAGAGAAACAGTGGTGTTCCAGTAGGCTTTCCTGTGACCGGGTCATGGTTTGGTAAGCTGGTTTATGCTGGCAGGGTCGGCCAGTGACAGAAACATGGCTCCGTCACTCATGAATGATGGTCACGGCTGCTTCCTAGGCTTCAGCTTTGAAACACAACTCCATGTTCACTCTTAATTTGTAGGCACGGATATTAACTTTGGTGTCCCAACCCTCTGTCCTGCCACTTTCCCCCACTTTCTCACTGCCTGAACCAAAACTATTCTATTGGGCTCAGGTGTTTTGGGGGGGGGGGGGCAGTTTGCTATTTAAGGTACCTAGAGATGGCATGCAGTTCAAGTTAGCAGTATGTTTGGTCATTGGAAGGAAAAAAGTATCCTTTTGCATTGAACTTTTTCCCCTTGTCTCAGGGTCAAGTGAAACCTGAGATCTGAGGATTTTGAGAAAAAAGAAATGTTACCTTTTCTGTTTAAGTGAACCGTAGTCATATGATATGTACAAGATTATTCAATTTTCACTAAAGTTTCATTGTTCTTGGGAGTTCTGTTGATGTTTTTGTGTGCACTGCCTTTGCCAACAATTTACACCAAACAGAACTGATGGACTTTTTTAGGTTTGCGTATAATTTTAAGATTTTAATTCCACTTATGAATTGTAAAGCAACTAGGCAATGTTCAGATGAGGCAAGATGGCTTTTAGCTTGGGGCAGTTTGGTTTGCATTTACTTATTTGGGAATACCAGTCAGTGCAGGTGTACACAAGCACATGCACACAAACTTAACTTTTCATTTATGGTGATATGGGTATTTGAATGAGAAAAGATTCTATACTGTATGAGATTTTAAGAACTGAGAAATCCCCGGACTGGTCTTTGGTGCTGCCCTATCCTATTCTGGATAGGGCTGCACAATATCACATTGTTTATATGGCGCATGCGCAATAATCACCAGGGCTTTACATGGCAGGCGTAAACAATTGCCTGCATCCCAGCTTTTCGGTATTATCCGGACATTTACTCGCATCCACAATTTGATAAGCAGATCAATAGTACATCTAAAATATTAATGAGAGTGTATTGTGATGCGCTAAAGTTCTAGGACTTAAAAATTCTGGAACTTAAAATATGTGTCGGCCTCTGTTTGGGAGGAGGTCAGATGGTGAGGAATGCGGTGGGGCTTTGGGCAGTCTTGACAGCTGACGGACAGACAGGCTGGCGACTCCGCCTGCTAAGGTGACACTGCATAGCCTGCATCAGGCTTCACATGCTAGACAGGAATGAAGGCTGTAGGTTCTGATGGCGTCTTGGGTCTCTAGGGATTCTCTACTCAAATGTCTAACCATAACATTCTGATCTTCAAGTGGGAATTTTAGAAAATTATTAAATTATCTGTGTCTGGACCAGCTGTAGCTTTGAGAAGTGAACCCAATAAAAGCTCATGTCATGTATGAGACGTCCAAATTCAGTAAATCGGCTACATGTGGTTTTTGTGCTTCAGTCCTCTTGGGTGCAGAATTTCATGCACCACTGTAAGGTACAGCCAACACCATGCTGTCAGCCGTCCAACCTCCGGTGCTTCTCTTTATGCTTGGGTTCTTGCAGCTGTGTCTTAGTTATCATCCCCAGTTATGGCTGCCTTGCACCCCAATCTTCTATGACAGACTGCCTGTGTTGAGAGTAGCCAGACCGGTCTCGTTGCTGCCCGAACTCAACAATCCCCAGGGAACCAGAGCTTGAACTTTAGTCGGTGGACTGGCAAGTGAGACGCCTGGAGAAAATGGAGTCTTTGGTGTATTTTGTCTTCTTGTGGAAAGAAGCTTGGTTGGGTTTGAAAAGTCCCGCATGAATAGCCAGTTGACCTCCTTTGTTGTAAGCTCATCATAACTTTATTTAATGCGATTACCAAGTAGATTACCACAGGCACTTTTTTTTTTTTTTAATTTTGGTTGAGTGGAAGTTGTTATGCTAAGTACAAGCAGGCTGAGTCACTTTGGTCTGCAAAGGTTGGCTGGATGGATAACGGTGCTTTTCATCATATGCTAATATGTGAAGAAATGTTTGAAGTCACTGCTAGTCTTATGTCCTTTACTTGCCGCATATACTAGAATTAGTCTCGACCATTGAAGTAGTCTTTTTTTTTTTTTTTTTGCCCTGGTTGAAAACTTATTTTTTTTTTTGATCTTTAATATAATTTTGCTTAATAAAGTTTGTTTGCGTATGCAATAGCTAAGATGATACAGCAAAGAGTAAAAAGCCTAAAACTGAGATGGGTTATTGTAATCAAACTAGCGTGTTCAATTTCTGACTTGGTTGTAGACATTTCAGGTTGCACTTGGGTAATGTTTGTGTTGCCTCGTCCCATTTTGTACACTCTGCTCTTAGTCATGTAGAAAATGCTGTGTTTAGTGGTTCCTTATGTTGGTTTCCATGAAGACCATATTTCTGTTCAGTCCAGTTAAGATAAACCCAATATTCTATGTTTAAAGGATCCAATTTCCATGTACTTTGAGATGGTTATATCTCAAATCAGAAGTAGTCCGTTAATGGCCTAAATATGTGTTAAGCCAGCAAGTGTTCAGGCTGGGTTTTAGGGTATTTAGTATGAACTAAGGGCAGACAGTCAAACGGTTGTCTGATAACTTGCTGGCAGTTCCTTTTTGTTGGATTAGCTGCAAGCTGCATAAACAGCCAGTTAAGCAATGGGGTGTACATAATCCTATAAATGCGTGCATTAACTAATTTGCACACAGTATAAGGACATATAAACTGTATCTGGTAATTTTGGTTAGCCTGTGGTTTTTTGTGTCTGTCACGTGCTGCAGCGATATAGTGTGTAGAGCATCCATGTAAATTTCATTTTTGTAAATGTGGGATGGGATTTGCCAGAAATTTTTTGGTATTCGGCTTCATGAAATGCAGCTTTCCAGGAGCTGCTCAGCCAAGATGTCCCAGCAGACGTCAGCCTCCTCTTGGCTGAACAAGGCCTGTTATCCTGTTCTGAAAGAACTCCTCCTTAGTGCATTACTTAATTCCAGCCGGTGCTGTTGGGCTCAGTTTACAGTGAGACAACCTAATCTGGGAGGTCACCTCCAATCTGTCTTTCAGACCAGAAGTGGAATGCAATGCTTAGTTCCTTCACCAAGTCAGCACTCTGATTGGCTATATTCTTGTGCACATGAGAGTATTTCTAGCCAAGTTTTATATTTGCTTGGACACAGAGTGAGGCTAGCATTTATCATCCACATTCAGGTAAAGTGTGTGGAGTTTGCCCTTAATAAAGACAAAATTCCTTCTGTTAGGAACAGTGAGAATTGATGATGTTGCAGGTGGCACTCCGTCAGCTTTTAATGTTATAGCCTTGGCCTTCAGTGCTTGGTCACTGAATTGTCATGGAAACAGTCAGGTGATGGTCTGTATGCCTAGACACAGTGGTTTGAGGTAAAGAGGAAACGTTATTTTTTTGGCTGAGTGAGTCCCTGGGGTCAGTCAGGACCTGTGGTTATGTTGCTGCAGTTGAGCTTGGGGACTTTGGTTTATGATGTGGTATCCCGCCTGTTAGTAGGTGGAACTGACTATACAACACCGGGGGGGTCAGGCTGCATGCTGGATTGTAAAGGAGAAGAGCTGCCAGCAGTGCCTTTTTTTTTCCTGCAACTTTATATCCCCATGCAATGCATTACTGACACACATGTATGTATTTAAATTTAATAGCTTGCATGATTTCAGCTGTGTTCACCAGAACTGTTTTGACAAGCAGGAGTCACATTGCCTATATAGTTTATTAAATAATTCATCATCCACAGTTCCAGTAACTGTGCATTACCTAAGGAACTTATTTATCCCAATTTCTTAATTTTTTTTCTTTATGAACAACATCTGTAATAGGCTCATAAGGTGGCTGGAATCGAGAACAGGTATGTGCAAAACAAATGTAGCATGCACAGATGACAGAGAAAAGCAGCTGACTTATTATCTGGTGTACCAAAATATGAAACTGAATGGGTGCAGCTTTTTCTATTTGCAAATAAACCAGAATGACCAGCCGCTTATTCTTTGCCTGTTGTCAACACTTTCTGAAGGAGTCTAGCATGATCAGCTGAAGCTCAATAGGGCCAAATAGGCAATGGCTTCAACATTCAATGTATGGCATTATTCTTTATAAGGAAGAAGAAATGCAGTCAGTCTTCACATGCTAGACAGGACAGGGAGAGGATGGCCGACTGTCAGTAATTGCTAATTCAACTGTTTATTACAGTATATTGAGTACTCTTTGCAAATCTGATTTTAATTGTGCTAGCAGACTTTTTTTTTTTTTTTTACTTTTTGCAAGTTTACTGTGGTCTCTGAGCAACTGATGGATCATAATTCATGTCCACTTGCCTCTCTTGCAAACTAAAATTTTGGTGTTTTGGCTTAGACAGTTTTCGTGGGGCTTCTTCATGTGACATATTTTGACCAGGCATGTTGCTGCTTGCCACTGATCAAAGTCGTTTTTCAAGCTGAGTTGAGAATATTGCACACGCTTCCTTAATAGAGTCACATGGACTTGGAGGTGTGTGACATGCATTGCAACTTCATTTTTTTGGAAAATGGTGTTAAATGGGCAGCCTTGGCCTGCTTTTTAGTGTATTTTCAGACCTTGCATATATCAGAGTATTTTTTTCCTTTTGGCAGAACCCCAGGAATACCTTCAACAACACAAAGGTCTTGCTGGGGACAGGCAGAGTGATCTCTGTCAATGACACTCATGACCTTTCCCTCTTAGTGTGATAGAGATTCTTGAGTTACCCCTTTTTTACTAAATGGAATTTCCTTCTTCTGTGGTCTAATCACATCTCATAATATAACACACAGGATCCTGGTCTTGGGCTGACACCTACTTCTTGTGACTCATTTCTTTTTGCTCTTTGGTTGAGGCTTAAAATTAAACTACTTTTTGCAGATTTATGGTGTAGGTATCTAATCAAAAGGTCCCTCAAGAAATTGGGGTTAAGGGCCTTGCTTAAGGTCCCAATGGTGAAATCACTCTGACAATGGGATTTGAACCGATGACCTTCTTGACCACAGGCAGTGTCTACCTGCTGACCCATACATTTCAGACAATGTAATCAAGCCTTTATATTTCCAAAGGGCAGCAGTAAACTGCTTTTGTCTGTAATACAATAATAACAGGTCGGAATGCTATCTTGGGTGTGCCCCCACCCCCAAAATCTTTATTCTTCTCTTTATGCATGTAGAGCAGTGTTTCTAAATCCAGTCCTCAGAGACCCCCAGACAGTGCAGGTTTTTGCTACCTATCAACTCCTAGAAGGGAGCTTTACCTGTGCTCTGTATTGGATTAGATTCCCCTTCTCTGCTTAGCTAACTAACTTTCACATGTTTGCCCTTGGGGTCACACCTGGTTGTCAGCCGGTGAATGAGATCAGAAGGAGCAGAGAGCCGCCTCAAAGTGCAGCCTGATTTGGGGGTGTGATTGGCATGCGGGCGGCGCTGCTGACACGCCCTACCGTTCCCATCGCGGGCCTATGTAATGCTCCCTAAAGCGAGTGCCGATAGCCTAGTCTAAGAGGGCTTTTAAATGACTTCCCTCCCATACTGCCTCCTGTTCGCAGAAATGTGGGGAGAGCTGAAGACTCTTCCTGATTCTCTTTAGTCTACAGTGCAGCGTCCATTTTTTTTCATAACTAGTTATCTACAACTAATTGCTGGGTTACATTCCAAAAGGGTGAATTCCTCCTGAACACACACTTAAGCACAATTCCTTCAGTAATAATATTCAATCAAAAATGTGAAGGGGAGGTTTTTTAATTTGAGCGGTATAGGTATGGCTATATTGTCAAAGGCTGCAAGGCATTGCACGATGTCATCATCTGCATTGCTGGCTAGCAGCTGGCTTGCCCTCCCTTGGAGATGAATGGCTTGAATTCCAAGTTTTGCGACAGACTTCCTGTCCTCCACCCAGCTAGTCTCCCGAAAGCCTGTGACTATGTTGGCTTTTCCTGATGAAGGAATGCAAAAAGTGACATTCTTTTAGACCCTCCTGCTGGACTGATGTTATCTTTGTGCTTTCTTGATGAGAAGGATTATTGCTGTCTTCCATTTGAACTCGTCACTTGTAAATTCAAAGTTCCTAGCCGGAAATTTAATCTGGAATGGCTCCTAAAGTTGGGATTCCCACTCATGAACTGGGAGGAATCGGCACCCCTAGCTCAGAATTAAAGATGGCTGCACCTTTTATCAACAGAAGTTAAAGCTGTGGTTTTATACAGTTTATTAGCACTTGTGTCCTAAACACAGTACTGTTCACTTGCTATCTGTGTTTTGCACAAAAAGCACCATAGCAACATGTCCACAGTCAATGATATTGCTAACAATTATCTGGGCTAGAACTGCGGTTCATTTCAGAAAGGAGGATATCTTTTGCTTTGCTGGATAACTTGTCTGATTTATGGTTGTCTGGGCTAAATGTGATTGAAGATAAAGGCCGTTTAAGCTGGTGTAAATTAAATCCGATGAGTTAACTAAGCCAGAAATCTAGCTGTTTTTATATTGGTCCCAGGTACTGCTAAATGGCTTTCCGACTCACTGTTCTTGAACCTGGGTAACTCCGGTGTGATGTCATTCCCGTTTCAGAGTTCTGACCTCCGATATGAATGGAACGCAGCATGCTGTCCCAACACTGGCTCTACATGCTTGCCAGCAAGGTTATAATTTGCATCTATTTCACTTTAGTGAACCGTCTTCCATATATTGGCAGCCAGTTTAATCTCCTTATGCCTCAAGGCATCGTGTATCTGTAAAGTGAATTACAACACACTTTTCTTTTATGGAACTATATTTTTTAAAGCATTGGTGCTGGGGGTGGGACATTCCTGATAGTGAGAACTGTAAAACACTTGTTACTGAGTTCAGCCCTCCTGTGATAAACCTTCGCCCTTTGTGAGTGTGTGTGTGAGATCGGACAGGAAGGCAATTGAGCAACTGTGGTGGTCCTACAAACTAATCTAATTTTCTTGTGACTTTACTGGGCTGTGACTGATGTGATGTCGATCTTTGTGTGGAGAGGACAGTCGTTCCCCAGAAAAGAATAATTAGTATCTCCTTGTTATCTTGAATTGCATTAGTCAGAAATATCCAGTGTTTACATGTAAAACAGCTGTAATGTGATGCTGATTTCGTTGCATCCTTAATGTTTATTGCATTAGTATGTCTCTGAGCTCTTTCTAATTTGATGGAAACTGTTTCACAGGAAAACCAAACACTTTAAAACCAAGTTAAGAACCCCGATCATAAAGCTTTGGTGACAGCATGGGGGTTTTAGCCGAATTTTATAGTTATGCATAGATGATGCCATACCAGATAAATGCATCACTCTGATACTTGGAACATATTGGACCTGATGTGACTGGGCATCACTAATTCGGTGATGATGTAATGCTCCATTGTCCTGATTTGTCAAGCAAAGGACATGCCTCACTGCTTGCCTTAAAAGCTGTTTTGGGCCAGACTGACTTTCTGAGTTCTGAGGCTCCATGTCCACTGCTTCATCTTGAAGTATCAGTGGGTGGCTGCTAATCACTTCCCTTCATCTTTGGCGCTGTTTCTCATGAGATTGGCAGATAAATGTTCAAAAGACGTGCGAGTCTGAGGTATTTTTAGAACTGACTGTATGGAGTTGGGTCAGTGTACAGATTCAAATCAGAAAGTTAAAGGCAGCCGCTGTGGGGGGTTCGATTTGTGATTGATTTCTGTAATGTGCCTCTTCTGCAGCTCCCGCAGCTGAGTTAGGTTTCTTCACAAAGGCAAATGCGAGAGCTTTAGCCTTTAGCTTGTGTTTGCAGTCTGTGGTCCAGACCGCAGGTCATTGGCTGTTTCAGGCTTCAGTGTAAAATGTCACTACAAGTCTGTCTACAGCAACTGTCGGGGCCACCATCTGTCCTTTTTGATGCTTATGCGGGGTTGCTTGTTTAGTAGCTCCAACATTATGACAGGAAGTAAGACTTTGGTTTTAATAATGATTTTCTCTTCCTCATCGGATCACAACATGCTGCCTGTAATCCAGGTCCACTCAGGGCATCTTGTTATAGTCATGTGACAACCCAGGGAGATAAAGGTGTCACAATATTCAATATTTTTCTAATAGTATTTTGGAGATTTACTTTCCTGTCACAAAGGAGAACTTCATTGACATAATCTGTTGCATGAGGGGAGTCTCCAGTCCTCCTACATTGTTTCAGTTCAGTGCAAAACAAAAGATTTACCAACGAGTAGCTGAAATGAGGGGATTTAGCTAGAATGACGGGTATAGTGGCATGATAATGACGGGTATAGTGCCAAATAAACCACAGCTTCTACTTCCTGCTGTAGGATTGTACTTTGTTCTACAATCCCCTTATTAACAAATAAGTATGGCTTCTGACATTTGAATTTATTTATAATAGCAATGGATTTTCTTTGTCCTGAACCCTTTTGGATATCTATGATTGAAATTCTCTGTAAATGCTCATGACGTTCCCCTTTTTATACATGTCTTTAGACTTTGCACACTGACTTTAAGACAGTTCAAGCAAACTAGGGCTTGTCCATAATGCCGTCATTCTTTTCTCTGAACCCAGATCAGCTGCTGAACTTTTTGTTTTTGCCGTCGTCAAGCCTGTTTTTGGATGCTATGCCAGGACATTAGTTAGTGCTACATTGGCTGTTCAGTTTAGCTAATTTAAGTCTGTGGTCTCGCCCTTCAAACGTACGTCACCACCTTACAATCAGCTTCTCCCCAGGTTTCTGATTGCAGTGGAAAAACATAAATCCAGCCTCAGTTCTTGTTTGGCCCATTGTGTTTTGGCACGACTGTGTAAAAACTGCATTATACAAGACTGATGGTATACACCGCTCCTGCCCCCGAGGTAGGTGACAGTGACTGTCCCTTACCATGCTTGGTCAGCCATTGCTGTGAACAGCAGAGCCCGTCTCTGCTTGCTTGGCTCTCCCGTACCCTGGGAGGCATTATGGTGGGACAGCGTGGAGGGGGGGTTGGGTGCTTCTTACCATTCCTCAGTTACTAGGCAGAGACACTAGAGGGTCCAAATGTCAAGTTCAGAGCTGGGCTCTGAAGAATTTGTGTGGCCAGGGGGAGTGATCTCCCTCTTTGTGGCTTGCTTTATTTATTGAAGGTCTCCGCAGCTCCCAATTTGATGGTACTTGCTTTTGTGCATGTGTCAGCACTGCTATGTATGTGGAAACACGTCCTGCTTGTAAATGTAGGCAAGTTAATTGAAAGATGTGTGACTGAATTCAGCTACGATGCAGGTTAATGGCCTGGTCACCCTGGCGCAGTGTCACATTATGGCGGTGTCCCTTAGGCTCGGCTAACGGAGATGAGGGTGATGGGCACCACTTAAAGCCTAATGGCTGTTCATGGCACTTTGAAGGCGAGATACAATTGCAAGAAAAGCTTATGTGCGATGCAACAGATGGGGGCAAAGTTGGAGGGCTCCGACGTCACGGTAGCCACTAGTTACTGAGCTATTTAATTGGCTCTCTCTTGTCCTTATTGGCAGGACATGCCTGCGGAGTCTCCATTAGCTGCTTGTTGCTACATCTGAGCTCGACAGGCAGCGGGGAAATGTCACTCCCCTCTCCTTGGCCAACAGATTTTTTGTGTTAGTTCTGGGCCATGATCGATACTCCATCACAGTCTGCTCTAGCACTCCACGTATGTTCGAATAGCAGGCCTGTGCAGGGGTACCAGGCTCTGCTAGGGTCTACATTGTTGCAGCAGTTGCAGATCCAGGTCCATGTTTTAAATCCTGACCTGCCGGCAGTTTGGTTTGCTTTGCCTGTTTGTTGAAGTGGGAAGGACCGCAAGCCAGAGGCCTTAGACACAGGGCACTCAGAGCGCAAGTGGATATCTGCGTGGAAGGAGGACACATGGCCTTTATGACAGGAGGCTAAATGATGCAAATGCAAAACTGCCGCTCCGTTATGCACTGCATTTCCTTCCCTAATTTAAAGTCTCAAAATCTGAATGCATCTCACAAACAGAAGCTTAAATTTATTCAAAACGTGTCTTTAATTGTGACCTCCGGTTTCATTTCCTCTAACTTCTCTGGTTTGAACCCCAACAAGCTTGTGATAACCCACCCGGTGCACAAAAAGTCCTGTGTAGAAGAGTCATTGAATTGGCTCTGCAGGAGTGAAAGCTGGGAATAACAGCTGGCTGTAAACTGCTCAGTATTTACAGCAAGCAGGCCTTTTCGGTCATAAAGTCCTGCAGTGCTGAAAATGCTGTAGGTGTTATATTCTATCTTAATAAAAAATCCAGCACGTAGTGGGTTGCGGATATTTCCGTCCAATTCATGTTAAGTGTTTCTGCTGGCACGAGAGTGCATGTAGGCGGTGTATTGCCATGTTCTCACGTCGAGCAATATGCTCAGGGTTACCATGACTGATGGTAAACCCAACTTCCCGCTGCTCCGAACAGCTTTAGCCTGCATCCGTGGGTCACCTAAACAAACATCGGGGCGTGCAGCCTTGCGGTTTTAACCTCGCGCTCTGGGGTACGGCTGGTTTACTGAAAAAGGCAGAAGTCGCTGGCAGCTGCCCGCTCCCCCTCGCAGTTGGGTAATGGAAAAGCACGAGGGCCTAGAAACATGATCCGGCAGCCCAAATTCCATGCGCAGTAAACACTCGCCGCTCATAAACACAGGCCGCATGTGTCTCTGTTAATTTCCTGTAACCAGATAGACCTCTTTATCTACGTATTTCAATGCCTGTGGCAATTAACCAAAGTTGCCCCCCCCCCCTGTGGTGTAGGGTGTTTCTTTCTTTAACTGTCTCCAGATTTAGGGCAAACTTTCCATTCTCAGCATTTTCTTCCCACTTTGAAGGTGACCGTCAGAATGTGACCATCTCTAGGGCCACTTTAAGCAAAGGTTTTCTAACCTTAGGGGCGACACTGCTGTTCAGTGAAGCTTATGTTGATTTTATCAAGGGCCAGTTCATCCTTCTCTAAGTGCTGTGGAATATCTCTGGCTTCCTGTAGGTCATTTGACTGAAACGTTGTCCATCAGTGTTTTGGTCAGTAAGCAGTGGCCTCTTGGGTTCCCCTTTCTTATCCATTCAGTGTTGTTAGTGGAACAAAGGGGATTTTTCCTTTTCTGTGGTCCATGGGGCAGTTTCATATAATGACCAATACAGGGTTGGCCCCACAGATGAATCCTTAAACCTCACTGCAAGTGAATGGACGTTAATTATGACTCTTTGGCCTTCTATGAAGATTGGCTTCCCTGACATTTGTTGTGCAGATGGCCCCATAGAGATAAAGGTGTGTACTTTTTGAAAAGTGCTATAGAAACTGCAGTAATCGGCAGCTAGCGGTGTTCAGGGGGCTGGGGGTTTATTGTGTGTTTTCCAGTGAGTTCAGAGACCCAGTTTCTGGATCACCCTCTGTGCTGGCTGATACCCACTGGACTGGCTGTAGGCAAAAATAGGTTACGGTGCAGGGAAGGGTGTATTGGCCAAAGTGTGTGCCATTGGACGTTGTGTGTAGTCTGACAGTAAGAAATGTGGTCACTTGGAAACACAAGTCTCCAAACTGCCGGGCACATTTCTCATTTTAACCTAAGCAAATTCTTCAGGTCATTTGGTAATATGTCATGTTCTACATGCATATTTGAGTCTGTAATACATAGGAAGAATCTTTTGCTTGCTGAACTGTGTTCTGCAAGGCTGTTCAACAAATCCCACTGTTTGTTTCCTTATTCTAGCACAGATGTCTCATTGAAATATCACTTTGTCTTGCTTACAAGTTTTTTTTTTTTGAGCTTTGAAGGTAAGTAGGACTCACATAGGAGACATGCACATTAATAGTAGACCATCAATCAAATTAGAAAAGGCGGAGGGAGAGTGGTACCTATGTTATGGTTAAAGACCCCCCCCCCACAAACATGGTTGTTGATAAATGTTCACTGGCCTTTTTTGTTGCCTTTTCTTTATTCCTTCTGGGTAGATTTTGTTTTTAGAAGAGAACAAATCAAGGGTAATGAGTCTGGCTCAAACTGGGCCACGTTCTGCAACTTTGTTCAGCTTGCTTTGCATTCTGGGATAGTTTGCAGGCTGTTTGGCTGCCCCTCTGCCCACTGGATTTGCACTGCAGGAGAGGGAGCAGGGAGAAGTGGACCTGACCTGTCCCTGTGAGCGTCACAAGGGCCGGGGAATTACCTGGCTCTGGGCCTTTCGGAGATCTGGAACTATTCCACAGCTGATGTAGCGTCCCCTGTTTGGTTAGTTGTTACTAAAATACATGTATGTTCACTGTGAGAGCTTGTTAGATTAGGGCAGGGTTCCTCTTTCTTCAATAATTGCATGAAACTGTAAAATATGCCTCAGTCCTTTATCCAATATTTACACTGTTCATGGTTAATTTCCATATGCATGTCGAGGACTTAAATTTTTTTTTAAATTATTTTTTTAAAGTTCAAAATGCATTTTTTCTCTTAGCTTTTTGAGTCCCGTTCCTTAACCCTTCTTGAGCTAGAGAAGGTCATCTGTTCACCCCCATGCATGGGTGATTTTTCAAATGAAGTCTGGTTGTTCTCTAAATCAGAAACCCTGTTTATCGAATGGCCCTTCCTGAATGGAGGGTTCAGAACTGTCGGGTGTCTGTCTGCGTATACGTGTCTGAGAGCACGTGCAGACAATGTCACATTTTAGCAGCCCTGCCTGCTGCCCCCCCTGCAGTATGAGGCCTGGTGAACTTGACAAGCAATATCATGACGGTCATCTTCTGTTCTGTCTTAATTATAGCAGCTGGGGGCTCACTTACATTTATGGATAAGAATAATGCTTTCATATCAGTTAAAAAAAACAAACCGTGAATACCTGCCACTGTATTTTAAGTAGTGGCGTGCGGTGTTATTTGTGTTAGTCAAAGACTATGCCGATGTCTTTATGTGAAGGCACGCACGCCTTTACATTATCGCTCGCAGCTAAATTTGTCCTGTTTATTCATCATGCTTTGCTGGGGTGAATGTTTAATGTAAATGCCGCTGTGGAATTTTAAGTTGGAAGACTTAAGGCTTAAGATTCAAGACGTGAATGGAAGTAATGGATTTAACTGTGACAGTTGTTCTCACTCCTTGCTTGTCTCTAGGTGGTCTGGCGCGGCGAAAGCCCAAGTTTCTGTCCTGATTTTACAAACTGTGGTCAAAGAAAAGCTGCAGAAACTAGCTTTGAGGCTTGCTGGAAATGTCCCATGAGTAGATGTCAGAGCAAACTTGGGGTCTGTTCTACATGCATGGAATCGATGATGCATTCAGCCCCCACCTCATCTTCTGAGAACTGATTGACCAGTAATTGTTTGCGTAACCTGCAGGACAAGTTGCTTGTGGATGATTGGTTTATTATATGCCAGTTTGGGGGAGTGGGACCTGTAGGCGGCCGCCTCTGTCACCAGGGCACAGGCCTTGGCTCTGACAGCTATGGCTACATGTTCTGACCAATGGGAAGTGAGCGAGATGGACAGAACACTGTGACGTGTGTGTGCCATCAGGAGGCCCAGTCATTACCCCTCTCTGTGGTGCCAGATAAGATAAGCCACTTAGAAGACATGCAACATTTAGCCTAGAATGGGTTTCAGTATTCTTACTCATTGTAGTGGTGTTCACCTCTGGCGGCCTTGTAATGAACTTGGCCGGACTTGGACTGGCCTTTTCTGCCGGTAAATGGTACTTTTTTTTTTCTTTTTTTTTCCAAACTGCTGATTAAAACAGACAATTGCTCTCTCACAGCTGAGTTTTGTGACCTCTGTCTCCTTGGTAGTGGAAAGAAGTGATGCAACAGGCTGCAGTTGGTGGTAATTTGCACAGGGGGCTGTACTGCAGTCAGCAAGGGGTTTGCCGGCTGGGGAAGCATGGAGTGGTGCAGAGATGAATTGGCTGCTGTTGGCTTGTCCCTGTTCACAATGCCGACTTTAAAGAAAGAAAATTAAAAAGCACGGATGCCTAAAGCAGAAGCCAAACAGCACTGGGCCTGTGGTTTAGCATCAGTGCCTTGTCTGGTCTGCCTTGTATCAGAGTACAGTAGAATCCTTTGGAGAAGCAGTCCAAGGTGGCTGGTCTGAAACATTTACAGGATCACTTCCCATGTTCTGGGATGGTCACGTGATGGATCAGAATCTCTGTATTTCATGCCAGGCAAGCAAGATGCTAACTAGACTCCTGCAGACTCGCATCTGCCCTGCTGAAATGTTTTTAGGGTGTAATCGTGTGCATGCGTGTGCTGGGTTTGTCCATTCCTTTTTAATGAGCCCCTTTGTCATGTTCCTGAGATAGCAGGTCAGTGAAGTTCCCGCAGTGGCCAGCTGCGCATTATCACTGTGCTTCTCTATCGCTGAGCCCGTCGCCTTGCTCCTTTCCTGCAGGACCGCAAGCTGTCCAAGTCGGAGCGGCAGCGCTTCAAGGAGGAAGCGGGAATGCTGAAGGGCCTGCAGCACCCAAACATCGTGCGCTTCTACGACTCCTGGGAGTCCCCCACCAAGGGCAAGAAGTGCATCGTGCTTGTGACAGAGCTCATGACCTCGGGGACCCTCAAAACGTAAGCCTGACCCCGTGCATTTTTTCTTTTTCAGTCCTTCAGTTTCTCTATCATTTTTCTGACTTTCCCCCCCCCTCCTCATGTCAGTTTCTTCCACTTTTTTTTGGAAGAAAATAACAGAAATGTCCACGCCTGGGTTCCTCATGTTGTGGATGAGTGGTGCCCTGGCACCAGCTACAGCAGTGGATGGTGTTAGTGATGGACACAGAAGGGGCACGTGAAAATGGCACCCTCCTGTGGACTTGCAGTTCAGTGTCAGTATTCAGAGCCCCTCTCTTGCACCTTCTCCGCATTCCTACCACCTTAACAGCCCAGTGAGATGTTTAATTAAAAAAAGGATATTTTTGCCCTGACACATTTCGGTCTGTGGTTCAGGCTGCCGGCCTGCCTGGCGCTGCATGTCCTCCCCCATCCGCTCTCCTGGCCTACCTGCCTGGGCCAGCCCGGGTGGAGACGCGACGGGAACGAGTCGGGAGCGTACCTGCGTCCCTGCCGCCGGCTGCCGCGACGGCTTGCGTGATCAGACATGATGTCTGTCAGAGCGGGTTGGGGTGTGTATGTCCCCTCACCGCGGTCCAGCAATCACAGGGATCACTTTTTGCTCATTAGGCAGGAATCGGTGGTAGGAGGGCGAAGTTGGCACCCGGTGTGTGTGTGCACATCCTGGGCCGTCGGGATTAACCAGCAGTCATGGGTTTGGCCAGCACCTCGACTGCTTTGCTGGATAAACTCATCCCTTACCTCCGTTCGAGGTTTTCGGTATCCTACAGCTTTCCCGGAAAACCTCTGACTAATCGGTTTAGCTTCTCTATGTGCGCAGTGCCCATCCGGTTTTATGTTTGGTTAAACCATTGGTATGAATTACCGAAGCCACTGTAATACGATAGGAAAATGCGAGTTTTGTTTCTGATACTTGGACTAGGTGTGGCCCATGTGTACGTGCAGAACCTCGTTTAGGTTTGGTAGCAGGCGCGGGCCTGACAAGGCTCCGGTGACGGGGCTGCCTGGATTGTGGTTGACTGCTGATGATTCCATTAAGGATGCCTTTTCTAATGGAATCACTGGGATGCACGCCCCCGAACCGTGTCCTGGGTATGCCACTCTGGAAGAAGCTCTCACCTCAACAGCATGGCCTGCAGTGCTGTCTCAGGTTATGCTTTACTGTTGTCAGAACAAATGCTGCACCTGTCAACCACCTTTGACGTGTATGACAGAGAGACTTCACTGGTTTAGCAGCTGAAATATGGCTGACAGTATGATATTTTGTCTTCTCAAAATATCAGCCTGCCTGCTGGAGCTTTATCACAGGTAACCGTGTGAAGATTTTGCCGTTTCCCCCCCCCCTTGACATTTTAAATGGATTAGGTTGGGTCTGCAAGGGCACCTGGGCTTGATTTAGGAAAATGCTGCACTAAAGATCAATTCCTTTCTGCTTGGCAGGGGAGAATGGTGGAGATGAATTCAGCTAATAGTACACCCCTAAGGGTAGAGGTATTTTCAGCTATTAACGTAAAACGTGCAGGGCGTCAAAAGCCCTGTGATGTCAGAATAAAAGCACACAGACGGCACACGCTAAGGAAGAACTTGTTTTTTTGAGGTGGGGTGTGTCCTTCTGCTTGGAATCCTCCAGGTCTGTGAATTTTACCAAACCTTATTACTGTGTCAGTGTCAGAGATTCTGTTGTCATGGTGACCCAGGCACCCAGTGTCAGAGATTCTGTTGTCATGGTGACCTAGGCACCCCCCCCACCCCCCGTGTGTAATCCCGTCCCCTTGGCTCTCATGCTCCTCAGGTACCTGAAGCGTTTCAAGGTGATGAAGATCAAGGTGCTGCGCAGTTGGTGCCGGCAGATCCTGAAGGGACTGCACTTCTTGCACACGCGCGCCCCTCCCATCATCCACCGGGACCTCAAGTGTGACAACATCTTCATCACGGGCCCCACGGGCTCCGTCAAGATCGGCGACCTGGGCTTGGCAACACTCAAGAGGGCCTCCTTCGCCAAGAGTGTCATAGGTACGAGTCAGCAGGCCTCAGTGACTGTCCCCCGCGTCTCTTCCCCCTAAGCTCGCCACGTGCCGGTTGAATTTAAAATATATTTCGTAATGTTCGATTTCTTCACTACACGCAAAGTGACCAGGTGACTGGTTGAATTTGTAAATATATTTTAAATTCAGTTTTTGAATGTCATCCTCATTTTATTGCTGTTTTGGGAAGCAGAGCTCAGTTTTCCCAGCCCCCCTCCCTACAAAACCATACCTCAGTGACCGTAGCATCTCCAGTTTCTCGGTGGAGGGTGTCCACCCTCCATCAGGAAACTAGAGAGCCAAGCAGCCATCTCTCACTTTCAGCAGCAGAGGGCACCAGTTTTTCACTCCTGTCATCATTTTGCAAGTGCATATAATGGGGACGTGATAGGAAGCAGCAGGTAAAGCCTGTAAGTGTGTGGGGGCCGGACAGGGCAGCATAGGAGGCTGCAGTGCGGCTGCGTGAGGGCAGCGTGGGCCGCACGGTTTTCGATGATCCCTTCTATTCGTGTCTGGAAACCTGTGCTCTGCGCTCTGTGAAAGCTGACCTGTATCCAATGGAATGTAACATCTCTCTCTCTAAGGGTTTGCCTCATCAGTTTTTTCTTTTTTCTCCCCTTCTCAGTGTTTTAAGGTCACATGATTATTTTGTCTGATCATCTACCTGCCTTTTTCCTTTAATCGACAATTTTTTTCCCTTTCTTTTGTTTTACATTCTTGAGTATTTTTTTTTTTTAACTATAGGCTATAACCTCAACTCTGTCGCTCAATCTGCAGTATGGATTATATTATGTACTGCAGTTTCAACAGTAAGTATACAGAAAGTGGTCCTGGTAAGTGAACAAGCACTACATGACCTTTTCAAAAACAAATTCTTGTATTTTCCCAAATACCTCGGTTTTTCTTTGAAAGGCCTTTGGTTTAGTTTCCAGTGCTACTGCGGTGTACAGAACAGTGCTGTTCAAACACACTAGCTATGGGATCTGCTTCTGTTTAGTCTCTAACTACCTAAGCTTTGCCTTCTCACAGGTTTGATGGAAAGGTAAGTTGTGCAGAAAACTATTTATATGCTTGTTTGTTGAGGGTATGGTCCACTTTGACACAAGTTAGTTCCATAGCTAGTACCTCTTCACTTATTGCTGGGCTACCTTGACCCCTGAAGGCAAAAGTAAGTTACCTATTGGCACCTGAAACTAACCTCATAACCAGGCGCCTGTAGTCGGGAAAGGAGAGGGAATCTTACACTGGATTTGTCTGTTTTGTTTCGTTTTTAACCTTCCGCCCACTCATTTCCTCTTGACCTATTTGACTTACCCTTGACTGGATGGTGTAGCGTTAGCAGTCTGGCACAAGCCTTGAGTAATTAACACCATTTGGGCCTCACAGCCTGTTCTGTGCACCAACACATCTCTCAAGAACCCCCGCCCCCGAAGGCCTTACAGAGAGAAACTTGTGCTTCATTCACTGCAGATTGACTTAGCGTGGCTTCCCTCCCCTCTTTCTTTTGCCCCTCCCCCTTCCGCTTTCCTCTGTCTTCTCACAGGGTCTTCTCCTCCAGCGACTGCCGGCTTCGTCCGCCCCCCTCTTCCTCTCCCTCCTCCTCCTCGCCCTCCTCGGTGAGTAGGCCGGAGGAGTCTGCAGTCTCAGGCACTGAGAGTTCTGAATCGTTCTTTTGGTTTAAGGTACCCCTGAGTTCATGGCTCCTGAGATGTATGAGGAGAAGTACGACGAGTCAGTGGATGTGTATGCCTTTGGGATGTGTATGCTGGAGATGGCCACCTCTGAGTACCCATACTCCGAGTGTCAGAACGCGGCACAGATCTACCGCAGAGTCACCAGCGTAAGTCTATCCTCCCTCCTGCACATCCCTCCGCCTTGATCTCCCTCCCCGAGGCCAACCACCCCTTTCTGATATCGCCTTCCTATGCCCCGAACTGCCTCTCCACACACACCCACCCTTGGTGGTCTGGCCAGGATCTGCTATAAGGAAACATGATGTTCTTTACTGCATCTGAAGGAGAGGGGGAAAACAGCAGTGTCTCAGGGTTAAGGGTCTCGTAGAGTGATAGTCATATGACAGAGGATACACACGGGGAAGGTGCATAATGGTTAATATTTAGCATTCAAATATAGTTTTGTTCTTCTTGTTTGATGGTCTTTGCTCTGTGCTTTAACTTGCACAGTCTGTGTTTTGCTATGTACAGCTTTTCATTGGCATTAATGCAGTTTCACAATTTTACTGTGTTCTGCAATTCTATTCAGATTTTCTTTTTGGATTATGTTGTCCAGTGTAGCTCAAATGTGGGCTTAACACACACTTAAAAGACCACTCTTCAGAAGTCTGTGAACGAAGTAGTTCAACCTTCTACGGATATTAATAGTAAGAGGCAAATGACAAATGGGGATTCAATCTTCAGTAATGCAAAATATGCCATTAATGTGCTGTCAGGTCCCTTCTAGAGAATAGTTTGTCTTTTTAGGGGCTGGTCAGTCTTGTATGAGCTTCAATCTTGTGGTCTCATTCGGCTTTTGTTTGCTTTTAACATCCATTAACTGGTGGCTGTTTTATTCCTGCTGCAAATTGAGTTGATCTCTCCTCTGGTAAGTCTGGCAGTCATAAGGAGCTGCAGAACAGCAGGAGCAGCTAATGCAGTACATGATGCTGCCCCCTGAGGAGGCTGAAGAAAATGAGCTTGATGATGTAGGGTACCTGTCTGCCAGCAGGGGGTGCTGCTGCTGTTCTCTCTGCTTCAGGGAAATGGGGCATTTAAAGAAAAAAGCTCAAACACAACAGTTTCACAAGTGAATGTTTCAGAACAAAAGAAAATCCTTCATTATCCTGTGCTTAGTCACGTGGCCCCTCTGAGCAGCTTCCGGTAGAGAGCCTCTGGAATCCTTAGGTGTTTTCCATTCTAATATATAATTTTATTATGAGTAAGTTTACAAAGCATGCAATGTACAGGTAAGATGGCATACCTACCTCAATATTTAAAAAATATCCATTTTAGCCCCTCCATTAACATTTGTTAATCTTAATTCAGGATATTACATATTTAACCATGTAGCAAAATCTCCAAAGTGAAAATGCAAGTGAACATCAGCGCCACCCCCCCCCCCCACCCCCACACCTCCAGTGCAATAACTGGTAATAGAGATTTGCTTATCCAGTTTCCTTCCAGCATTATCAAGTTGACACGGCTACCCAACCTTCACACCTTCCCACATTTTAGGATAGGTTTTCATCTTGCCAGATTGACGTCGTCCAGCAAGCCTTTTGCTTGATTGACCCGACTCCCTTCTTATTTTATTGATAATGCAGTGAAGAATGTCCCCCGCCCCCTCCATCCTAGCTTCTGGCAGCTTTAGATGGCCTAAACACAGATTGGAGACACAGCTGTTGCCTTGAGCCTCTGTGTCGAGAAGGACTTTGAGGGTTCAGCCCAGATCTTACTACCCTCAGACAGCCTTTCCCGATTGCTGCTGTCCTTATTTCCCCCCCTTGAATGAATCCATCACAGAGCCGATAAAGTTCCTCGGACTGGCTCCCATGACAGCATAAACTAAGGAATTGGAGTGATCATAAGTTCTACTTCAGGGCTAATTAGTTGAGCCTGGGAGTCGAACTGTGCAGTCAGTTTGCCTTCTGCAGATTTGTATTGTTTTGCTTGCGAACACCTCTGGGTCTCTGAAAAGCCAGATACCCATTGCCTTTTGCTGGCTTGCACAATACCCAGATCGGCAAGAGTCCAGCATAGAGCCTCCCATTAAGAGCTCTGGGGGGTTAGTAATGAGGTGCTTAATCGCTTCCTTATTCCACTCCGTCATCCTTAACTTTGGTGGGGGTGTTTATGTAAGGGGAGTATTTATGGGAGGACGGCACTGTTGGGGGGTAGCGAGCTCCCATTGCTCTGTGTACCATGTCATCCTCATTTTCTGACTCAAATTGGTAAGTGTTTTTTTTTCATGCTAATTATTTGATCCTTCAGAGAGCTTGATGTGAATGTGTACATTAGGACCGATGTTCTTAAAGGCTGCTTTATTTTGTGAAAAGCATTTTAAGCTATATGCTGTGCTTTCTGAACGCTTTTTGATGCCTGGATGGTTTGTCCCATAATTTTCATTGGCTTTTATGAAAACCTAGTGCCTAGTCATTTAGTGTTTGACACCTGAAAGTCTAGACCTTGCATTCAGGTGGACAGCTCCTACAGTTCTTTGGATAATCTATTAGATCCGATAGCCTTCCATGTTACAGTGAATGTGGATACAGATATAATTCTAATATGTTACCATGAAGCACCTATAAAAGATTTTGTTATTTCATAAGTTCTTTGCAGGCTTTTTAAATCTGAGTATGTGCCTTGGATATCTAACAGGCTATTTTATTATTTTTTAAGTCCACTAAATTTGAACAACATTAACAGATAAATGTGGTGGGCCAGTTGTGGTAGCTCAGAACCACCATGTTTTCATCAAGACTTTAATTGCTCACCTGTTCTCCTTTGTGGTTGTGTTTCCCGCATTAAGGGCTGGTGGCAGGGGGCTGGTCCCAGTCTGATTAATTGAAAATGGCATCATAAATGCACTTGGCATGTTTGTGGGAGCTCAAACATATTTGCCTTGCATGTGATTGCTAGCTGGGTTAATCACTACCAGAGCAATACCAATAAAAGTCCCATAAGGCCAAACATGAGGTAAAGGGCACTTGCATCCCTCCTGTCAGTCTGAGGGAGTTTGGCTTTCTTGCTTTAACTGCTCCCCCTTGTGGCAGGGTGACTGTGGGTGTTCTGTGGGTAACCCTTGATAAGTGAAAAATGCTCAGTCAACTATAGCACCCAACCCAGCACCTTGTTTTTAGCGGATGCAGCAGTGGCATGCTCGCTCTTCTTGCACCCTGGAAATCCTGCTTCATCAGTTTCGGGGTGGCTTCATCTGCAGAAGTAAGCAGGCAGCAGAGCTCAACTAGCTGCTGTACACACGTTGGTCTAGACTGCCTGCATTCCCTACTTTTGGAATGCAGGTGGGCTTACAGCCAAGAGGGGGCGACGCTGGCCACGCGTTTTCCCAGCACGGACGCTGCGGCAGTTCTCCACACTACATTTGAGGCTCATATTGATCTTCTAAACGTAGGTAGCTACTAATCTGTAAAACCACATCGAGGGGCTAGACCTTATTTGTCATGAACGTCTTATTTGCGTACGAGTTGATTGTGGGTTTTTTTTCTAGCACGAGTACACTGTTAACCCAACTTCACCATCAAAATTCCTTGTCTAGTAAGAGCGCAAAGTGTCTTATTCTGTTTAGATCTCCCCTGTTGAACGAGCTGACTGCTCTGGCCTCTTGCTTTGGTGTCCATTTCAATGCTGTGTGGTGTTCTGCCCTCTCAGGGTGTGAAGCCCGGAAGCTTCGACAAGGTAGCCATACCGGAAGTGAAGGAGATCATCGAAGGATGCATTCGTCAGAACAAGGACGAGAGGTGAGGTTTACCAGCCAAACGCAGGCAGCAGGCAGCATTGGGGTTGTCAGCGGAGTGAGGGCCAAGTTCAAGCCCCTGACCGCCTTGTTTCTGCTATCCCTGCCTCCAGGGGATGTGGGTGTGATGGAGCAGCACCTACTGATAAGACGAGCTTAGATGGTCCTGCTTTAGAATTATATCTTTTTGACTGTATAAAATTTTCCACAGCTGCCGTCGTAAGGACATTCTAGTATTGTGCTGCTGTTAGATTTACATAGAGGGTTGAGGACTCTGCATTAAGGCTACCTCAGTGGCTGCCCCATTCTTAAAAAAAAAAAAACAGTTGTAGCCCCATATTTATCATATAACTTTAGACTTAAATCCATCCATTTTTCACTCATCCTCAGCAGGGATGTGGGGTAATGTAAAAACACTTGATTTACTTTATGTAAACCATACACGTTATCTGTATATTGTATAATTGATTGGGCAGTCTAATTTGTGGCTTAGCCATCTAACTTCCATGAAAGCTTTTGCTTGTTTTTGAACTACGATGACCATCAGACAAGCTTTATAACTCGAGACTGTCATGTGACATTCAGTACAACACGTCATCATTTTTCTGAATTGTGGTGGCTAGTTAACCCTTTAATGATTATTTTCAGAATGAAATGATCTTTCCTGTCTTCCAGTCATCCTGTGGGCTGGTATTTCCTTGTCTAAGCCCAGCCATTCTGCCTTGTCCCTCAGATATGCCATCAAAGACCTCTTGAACCACGCCTTCTTCCAGGAAGAAACAGGTGTGCGCGTGGAACTGGCCGAGGAGGACGATGGGGAGATGATCGCCATTAAGTTGTGGCTGCGCATTGAGGACGTGAAGAAACTCAAGGGCAAGTACAAAGAAAACGAGGCCATCGAATTCTCCTTCGACCTCCAAAAGGATGTCCCTGAAGATGTTGCCCAGGAGATGGTATGTTGGACAGGGCCCCGGGGCATGTGTTTCCTTGATTTCTTGCTCTATGAGTCTTGGGATGGTTCTAGTCCTAAAAGTCCTATCCACACTAAAACTTTGCACCCCCACTGCCCCTAACACACCCCCTTTGCAGTTTCTTCATAGCACATGGGAAGCAAAACTGGTTATTTGTCATTTGCTTTGCCATCTTTTAGACTATTTTCATTAATATTGGTCAATTTCTCTTGTCCAAAATGCACAGTGGACTATAAAGCCACAGATGTGGAGTTGCTGAGCTCTGCTGCATCTCTGGCTCATTCTGTGACAGGTGGAGTCTGGCTATGTGTGCGAGGGGGACCACAAGACCATGGCCAAGGCCATCAAAGACCGCGTCTCACTGATCTGCCGCAAGCGGGAGCAGAGGCAGCTGGTTCGGGAAGGACAGGAGAAACTGAAGAAAGAGGAGGAGGAGCAGAGGCAGGCCGAAGGCCAGAAGGTCCAGCCTCCTGGCCCAGCTCAGACTGAAGCGGAAGAGCTAGAGGTGGAGTTGCAGCAGCAGCAGCAGGTGCAGGGACAACAACAACAGCAGCAGCAGCAGCAGCAGCAGCCGACTGCGATGTCTATGACGTGTACGTCCGCATCCCTGGGGCGCCTCGGGACATGTCCGTCTTTCTCAGGGTTGTAGATGTCCAGTCAGTTTGAAACTGTTGCCTGTGACCCATTAGGAGTTCCTTTAGTTACACCAAAGCATATGCATACTACATTTGGTTTAAGTTATCCAGCTAAGTGGGAGATCCTGCTTTGTGGAATATGTCCCAGCTCTCCTCAGGTTTACCATGGATAATGACTGAATGACTGAAGGCTGTTTTCAACTGTTACACAAATGTTTGTTTGATCTTAGCGACAGGGACAGTGGACAGCGGCCAAGGGGGCTCCTCTATTTTCGCCGAGTCGCTCATGGGCCAGTCAGGCATGTCGTATAGCTCCACCACCAGCCAGCTGCCATCACAGCAGCCGGCCCTGCCGCAACAGCAGCAGGCTCCACCCTCCGTTCAGGGTTCCTACCAAGGCTCCACCCCCCAGCTGGGCCTGTCCCAGCAGTCAGCGCCTCAGCTGCCTCCGCACGGTGCCTATCAGCAGCAGCCAATGGTAAGTCATTGTGTGGGACAGGTTGTCTGCACAGTGAAAGTGAGTTTTGAGGTGGTGTTTTCTAAAAGTGGCAGGTTTTGTGTGTGTGGGGTTTAGCTATGTCAAACCAAGTTTAGATTTAGACTAATTTGATCCACTGCAGTTCTGTGCTCAGCTTATTTAATAGTAATGCTCAGTTCACTTTAAAAAAAGTAAGTTTTCAGACTATTTCAAGGGTTCACAGTAATTCTGTGAACATAAAGTTTCAAACTGCAAACTTGGCTTTTTCTGTAGACTAAATAAAGCCCTAGTGAGGACAGTGCTGTAACGTATCTGAACTGCTTCTCACCACCCGAGTTAGCTGCATGACTGGTTTGGAGGAGGAATAAGCATCTCCTGATCTTTCAGCGGGACATCACACAGGGCATTAACCCCTCCCTGGTGGTTTTGTTCTGGCTTTGTCAGTCTTTCTGTAGAAGTGTGCCCTGGAATGGGCTGTGTGTGCATGTCTGCATGGAAGACGTGTCAGTGGGGGGAGGGGGGCTCTGTGGAGCATAACCTGACAAGCTTGCAGTGAAGGAGAATGATGCATGGGGAAGAATGCACCCCATAACTTAGGTTCCTCTCTAACAAGCCGCACCACTGCATCATTGCAATGTGTCACTGTGACCCCACCGCCTCCCATCTGCTCTTACTTCCATCTTCCTGCCACCATTTATCTGTCTTTTTAAGTTTTGCCTTTTGTATTGCACTAATTTGTACAGTTTTCTTCTGTCATTCCGGTGGGCAGTGATGCTCTTGGCGTATTTGAGCCGCATCTCCTGTGCAAACTGACAGGGCCCCATCAATCCATTGGTATTTATTTTTGGCGCATTTATACGTTGTACTGTGGTCATTGTTTATTCTGTAGCATCCATTCAGCACTCACTGGATTTGTGTTCCTGTGGCAATTTGACTGTTTTGCTTAGTGACGCCCCACACAACTGCTACTGCATTTTGGCACAAATCTAAAGTCTGACACTAACCTGACTGCACAAAGTCCCGTGTGCCTTTTATTCATCATAGCACTTTTTGTCATTTGCCCGCACTGCCTCCCCAGGGTTTCATGTCTGCAGTGCTATCCGCTGCCCTTGGGTCGACCTTCCTGGTAGTGTTATAACAGGGTGGTACCTCGTGCGCTGTCACGTGTGTTACATACCTGCACTTCATCCAGATGATGTGTCAATAAAGCTGTTCGGCTTGCGGCTGAACCCATGCGAACTGTGGATGGATTGATGGTGAGCCGGTGAAGTTTGCTCAAAGACCATCTCGATTGCCATATGGTTAAATCCTTATTTGCTGTATTGCGTTTTTATTTAAGTTTAATTTTTTATTTTAAGCTGTACTGTCCTCCCCCGCCCCCTCGCAACCCTTGCCATCAGAACATCAGAGTCCTCTGGCCACCAGTAGATTTTTTTTATTTTTCAGATATCCCCCTTTACCCTGCCCTCACTGATGAGCTGAAATGCATATTAAACTTTCCCCATTTCAGTAAACTCCCTCAGAGCTGTGTGTGACATGTCTGTTCAGGTCACTCATGACTTAGTCCAATTGCTTCTCTTTTGAGGTCATTGTATGCATGAGGGACTGATTTTTCAGTTGTAGCTCATTAGTGCCTCAATCTGAATGATCCTCTGTAGAGGTAACTGAGGCTGGAGCTTACCAGGATTATTCTGACCCAGAACCACCTTGTGGTTGTACACCTAGCAAACTAGTAATCTTGCTTAGTATCTTTTGACCACCCCTGGTTTGGGCTCTGATCTTTCCTGTAATTTTTCCGAAGTAATATTGGAAAATTCACCCCAAGTACCTTTTTAAATGTATATAGTATTACTATACTAGTGTATATAGTAATACAGGCCCAACCCCTCAATTTCCTTTGATAGAGCAAATAAGTGTGATTATAGAGCAGTTGCTTCAGCTAACAGTATTTTATAAAATATAAACAGTGACATATTAACTACTGGTATCGTTTTTGCATAAAGTCCATAAAGCTGTCGGCATTCCTAAGTCTGTCTCTGTGCTCCATGGCTTCTCTAAGCTACTGGAACGAATTTCTGCTTGGACTAGATTTAAAATAAAGCTTTTGTTGGAAAATTGAAAGCTTTCCTGAAAGGGCCCTCTAACTCAGTATTTCCCAACCCAGTCCTTGAGGAGCCCTAGATGGTCCCTGTTTTTGCTCCTTCCCTTAGAGCAAAAATGTTTACTGTCTGGTTGGAAGCTGGGAGGAAGCAAAAACATGGCCTGTCTTGGGGCCCATGAGGAGTGGGTTGAGAGAGACTGGTCTAACTAATTGAGCCTTTGGGCTCCTATTGTCCTCAGCAGTTGTTAGGTCTTTTCCTTCAGACTTTTCTCTTTTTCTTATCTGCTTCTCCTCTTCCTCTCCACATAGAGCCCCGTCTCGCTCCGTTTTGGTTTCCATTGTCTACAGTCTCGCTATTGTTCTGTGGTCTCCTCCTTTTGTGGTTGACTCTCCGTTCCTCCTCCCTTGCCCCACAGCCCCTCCCGTGTCGCCGAGGCCGTAGCATGTCTGTTTGCGTCCCCTACCTTTGTCCAGTCGCCGCCTCTCCTTTGTCCTGCCCTCCTAAGCCGCCATCCACTCCTCCACCTGCCCCCTCTGTGCCCCGCTCACCCCACCTGGCCACCCCTGACGACGGAGAGACTTTTGCAAGACGGCTGTCCAAAGCGCTGGAGTGTGTGCTGCCGCTGCACTCTGCACCCCCACGTCGCAGGGCCAGCCTCCCGGCTATATTTGCCAACCCTGTATGTCGGTTGTCTCCCAGCCACCACGTGGCGCAACACGGGGTGCTCTGACAGTGCATGGTCAAGGGGTAGGAGTAGGTCTGGCAGCACATCTGTAAACTGGAGCCCCAGGAGAAGAGAAGAGGTGGTCAGTGGGATTTGACCCTCCAGACCCTCTGGCTGTATGTCTGTACAAGGCACACATTAGCCGAGAGATCTGAATGATGGACTCTAAGGAAGGCAGCATAGCTGAAACAGCCCAGCCACTTTTCGTCCAGGAGGATTAAACCCTTGCGGTGCAGTAGTGTTGCCTAAAGGAAACGTAGTGACGAGCCTCACTTAAAGCCCTGTCTGTCCCGTGCTGATCTGGGATCAGTGTGAGAACAGGATACATAGACTGTCCTGCTGAGGTTGTGACAGCCCTGTGGCTGCCTTTTAGAAAGCCCTGTTTTTTGGGGACCTTCCCCTTGGCTCGTCCCTTTGGAGTCCCCGTGTTGGCTTTAAATACAGCCTGCCTGGTGCCCTCAAGCCCTCATGAAGGGGGGGGGGGGGGCGCTGCTGCACATTCAGGGTAGGGCTGCCTGTACTGTACTGACACATCGGAACCAGTGCTACGATAAGATTGTGCACTTGGTGAACAGTTCAGCCTACCAGTGTAACTCAAAGGGCTCCCCCAGTAAAGTTTGTCATTAAAATATTTATAAAGAATTTAATGCCGTCTTGAATACAACTTGCCTGACATGACGACGAACAAGGCTTCAGTCTGAGGTGTCTGTACAGAGTCCTGTCTGAAAATGCAGCAGCAGGCCACAGAGGCCCAGCCCAGAGCTGTATTTAATTACATCATAAAGACTCTCATTGTCTTGTCCCCCTCTCTCTCTCCTCCTTTTTTGCCGAAATGATTTAATCCCCCCCCCATCATATAGAAAAGTCTCATTTTAAAGCATTACTGTTACCCCGTCTCCCCTCGTGTTTATTGTGTAAGCTTGTGCACTCAGTGCTGTACAATGATGCTCCTGTCTTTCTCTCTTTCTCTCTCTCTCTGACACTGGATGTACGATGCTGCCTCTTTCCTTACAAAGATAATCTATCTTATGTCAATGCAGCCGCAGTCTGTGACTCATCCATACAGTGCAGGAGTCCCACCTCAACCGGAGACCCCCTTATTTTTCCCCGCCATCCCGGAGCGGCCCGTCTCCTCCTCGCCACCGCCGTCCGCCCCCCCCAAAACGATCAGTGTTCTGCGTCGCAAGAGCACCTCGGTGCTGGAGGCCCACACACACCACTTTCAGGGCACTTACCGCACCTACGGTAGCAGCGGCCCCGCTGTGGCTGGGCTGGAGTTGCAGGGTGGTGGGCCGGACGTCCCCGGGCTGCTGGTGCCAGGTGCGGTAGCCCAGCCTGTCCTGGAGCCCCTGCACCATCAGGGCCAGCTGGAGCCACACTATGGGTTCCAGGATGCGCGAGTGGACCCCTACGAGGCTGCGGCGTACGCCGGCTACTCTGTCACTGTGCAGCAGCTGAGTCAGATGCAGGCAGCGGCCATGTTCGAAGGCTCCCAGCCGTCTGTACCTTTCTTGCACCCTCACGGGTCCGGTCACATGCGTACAAACCCCGGCTCTGTCCTACCTTTGGCGCCGATGAGCATCTCCGGACCCATCCCGGAGAGCACCCCCTCGGACGCAGCCTACCCACAGCAGCCCATTCCCCACTCTGCGCCCCCCGTCCTCACTCACTCCGGGGAGCCCGTGCCCAGCAACGTCTTCGAGTTTCACGTGCACGGCCTGTCTGGCGAGTCTAGCCCCCTGGCCTCTAGACTGTACCGGGCTCGCCGCGGCTCCATGGACCTGAGCTTGGAGGAGGCACTTTGCACACCGGGACAGTGCGGCCGCCTGCAGCCCGTCACGGAGGAGATGTACAGCTACATGAGCCCCGAGCTCCCCCTGCCACCGGGGAACCTGCTGCTACACGGCGTGAAGGACCGTAGCCCTGAACCGTCCAGTGACTCGGTGGTCTCCTCAGACACGGGCGAGTTCCACTCCCCGCCACCGAACGCCGGCCGTCCCACCATCGAAGCCTCTCCGGCTCGCTCGATTCCACACGCCCACCACTATGGCGCGGACGCTGGGGGCATGGCTACGGGTGCCCACCCTCCCAGCCAGTCTGCCTTTCTATTCATGCCGCCCTCGGAGGCCCCTGGGATGGTGGTGGCTTCCCCCATGAATGCACTACACAGCAGCTGGGCCCGGCAGTCCCCCTTCAAGCCCGATCTGTCTTACCATGAGTCCATCCTTGGCCTTCAGGCCTCCACCTTGGTACTAAACCCACCCCTCTTCTTTTCCTTGCCACTCCCTTTGAATAATCGATTTATTTGTCTTGTGGTTGTGGTTTTAACCATTTCCAGCCATGTGGTTTATGATTTTGTGTGCTTTTTTTTCTTTGCTTTTCTAGGCACGAAACACTTAAACCTGTTATTCAAATCCCCCTTGTCATTCTTTATCTGATCTCAGAATGAATTTACATACATACATGCATACATACACACACACACACACAATAAATATATTTGATCATCTTTTATTTGGAGGCTAAATCATGGTCACACTGACACACTGGTTTAATCGTACAGTGGTTTAAAGTGCAAGGTGTGGGTTTAAAACTGGTTTAATTGTCATATTAGTGAAATTGCTTTAATGGGCAGTTTCCTTAAGAATAAATTGTTTTTCTGGGTGGGTCACATTTTCTGCCTTTGACTTATTCTTCCAACATTATTGATAAAGTGAAGAATTAAAGAATTTAAATTGGCTGGAAACGGTTAAGATGCATTTTTTTTTTTGTTTTTTCTTTTTTTGGTGTTGTGTCTTTGTCTCGGACACTGAATTATGGCAGCAAAGCAGGGCAATGACTCGCCACGTGAGTCAGATTTTCCTGGGGACCTGCTATAAGCGTGTTGGGGGGGGGTGTCCTTACCTACACAGGTTCAGAGATTCGTGGTTTAACCCTTAGAATGCTGGACCGTCAGCATCGCTCTGCAGTCGCACGTCTCTGCACCACCACCCCCCACTCTCATTTGCTTTCTTCTCTCTTAGTTCTTACTCCTTCCAAACCTTCATGCTTCTAATGGCCATGTCTTTGGGTATCAGATTGGATGGAGGTAGGTGTTGAGCCTGGAGCAATTATACTTGTATGAATCATGCTCTCTGGGTCAGAGTCGGCAAACAAGTATACTTGCTTGCAGCCTTCTAAGGGTTGGTTCAGTAGAAACGGTTTGTCACAGCTGGGGGGCTGTTTATGTGACACAAACCCCCCCCCTCCCCCCCGCCCGTCCTCTTTGTTTTAGGTGTCAGCCCATCCAAACACATTCATGGACACAAGTGTCGTCCGTTCAGTGCGAGCAGTAACTCTCGCAAAGGCAGCTAAATCACGTTAGACATTTCACTTGCATGGTGCCTGCGCATTATCAACTAACAGCTTCATTTAGTATTTAGTTACTTGTATGTTTTTATGCTTTAAACGTATGTGCATACATGGGTGCTCTGGTCTGAGCAACCTGTTGCGGATGGCAGAATGCACTGTGTGGGTGTCTGCGTGTCTGTGTCCGTCCAGTATGCATATACTGTACCTAGATTGTCTTCTATGTTGTGGCATTCACACAAACCAGTCCTGATTGGCCATTTTGCCTGTTGTCCCTTTTCTTTCGCCTGCCTCTTTCTGGGGTCCAATAGCAGTCACAGGCCCCCGGAGTCCAGCCTGCCAGTGGTCTCCCCATGGCTCCCAGCTCCTTGCCTGGTCCTGTCCCCCCTCAGCAGGTGAGCCATGCTTTCTGGTAGCGCGTTTGTAGGCAGGTGTGATCTTGCCTTGGTCAAAGGCTGCGCAGGGGATAATAATACATGATTGCTTTGGGAGGGGGGGGTGGCAGAGATGATTCTTATTTTATATTGAAGCCCCTCCCCTTTATGTTATCTGCTGTGGTCGGAACTGCTGAAATTTGCAGTCCCCCCCCCCCC
>JAODUD010000062.1:23786233-23798590 GCA_026784285.1 Stomatorhinus walkeri
TGTCCATACCCCCCCCCCCCCCCCCCCGGAGCCAAGCTTCTGCGCAAACCTGCCACCCAGGCATACAGTGCTAGATCATTACACTTTTCCCAGAGACTGCTTGTGCTGTCCTGATATCTTGTGTTTAACTTCTGATGTTTTTTTTTTTTTTTTTCATTTAACATTTCATTGCCAGCCCCAGTGTAGCGCTTCGAAACAGCTACACAATATCACACATAGAAAAGACTCCCGACCGTTTGTTTCCTGCCAAGTTATGTGCCGACTCCTGGTCTCATCTACCAGATTTCCAACATCGGCGACCGGGTCGCCGAATGCCAGTTGGAGACGCACAACCGGAAAATGGTGACTTTCAAGTTCGATCTGGATGGCGACAACCCAGAAGAAATCGCGCAGATCATGGTAATGTCTGAAACTGCCTCTTCCCCTCATTTGGAATTCCCTTGAGCCTGAATGGCAAAATAAAGAGGACCTTCCTAAGCAGGAATAAGATGTTTTGAAGAAGTGTGTTGGGTTTGGGGGCCAGCCCTCTGAAGCTCGGAGGGGCAGCCGATTGGCTGTTGGTCTGCGGATAGGCACGTCATTCCGTTTCTGCGGCGACAGGTCACGAGCGAGTTCATCCTGGAGTGCGAGCGCGAGTCGTTCATCGAGCAGGTGCGTGAGGTCATCGAGATGGCGGACGAGAGGGGGCTGGAGCGAGAGGGGATGAAAGATGGCAGTGGACAGGTAGGGGCGGGGCACTGCTAGCTGCACCTCCACACTCTGTGCTGCTGTCTTGTGGCTCACCCTTCCCCCATCGCTCCGCAGGTGGCGAGTGACCTGGTCCAGCAGACGGCCGCCAGTTCCGGCCCACTCCTCCCAGGTGACAATAAGCTTGTTTCCCCAAGGTCTGGTGTTATTGCGCAGCTCTGTGTGCTCCGTCCTAAACCACGGCTCCCCCTTCACCCCCAGGTGACCCCTCCAGCGCCACCGCCCAGGTGGTGCACTCTGCAGGTCGCAGGTTCATCGTCAGCCCAGTGCCAGAGTCCCGGCTCAGGGAGCAGTTCTTCACGGCCACCTCTGCTCCGCCCCCCAGCGAACCTGCTGCTAGAAGTCAGTGCCAGGCATCCCGTTGGCCTGCTTTTTCATTTTTTTTAAATCAATTTGAATTACTTTTTGGCAAATTATAGCTTGAGTTGTACTTGGCTGAATCACAGCTATTTAGAATAATTTTCATCTGGCTGTCTTTTATGATGAACAGCTTTAAAGCGGAAGCTCAGCTGCTGTCCTGACATGCTGTGCCCGTGCTGAAGCTCCCGTTGCTCCCTCTCCTCTCCGCAGCCCCCCCAGTCCTGGGCCTGTCCCACTCGGCCTCCACGGTGAGCCTGCAGCAGGCCTTCTCTGAGATGCGCCAGAGCCAGTTTGACCCGGGACCCAGCACGGCCCCGGCCGCCATGCACGTCACCGTGCCAGCGCTGGTGCCCAGCCTGCCCATTGGGGCTGTGAGCACCCCCGCAGGGCCTCTGATTTTGGATGCTGCAGTGGCTGTGAGTGCTGCCCCGGTCTTGCCTGCTGGAACTCCCTTGGCACCGCAGGTTCAGGTTCCCGAGTCTGGTCCCACCCCCGTGCCATCAGTGTCCCTGACCCCACCTGCTTCCTCCTCACCCCCTCCCACCATCCACCAGACCCCCACGGTGCTGTCTCAGCCTGTGATCCCTTCCACGGTGCCTGCCTCCCAGCCAGCTGTGGTCATGACTCCAGTCCCTACGGGTTCTTCGACATCGCCTCCTGCGATGCCCCAGCCTGTCCCTGCCTCTGTCGTGCCCCCCTCCACCTCCTCCCCGCCGAGCTCGCTTTCCGGGCCCGTACCGGTCAGCTGTTCGGTGCCCATCGTCCTGCCACCTTCCGCTCCCTTGCCCGTGGTTGGCGGAGAGGGCACAGTCAGCATGGAGCAGCCCCTCATTCCACAGCCCGGTTCGATGGCTCTGCCCCCCGCCGTATCCTCTACGGGGGTCCCCACCGTGCAGCCCACGCTGGTTCACACCCAGACCCAGGCGGCCATCGTGCCAAACCAGGGTCACGCCCACTGTGGAGAGTGTGAGGCCGATCCCCAGGGCAAGATGCCCGGCATTGAAGATATCCAGGCCCTGGACAAGAAGTTGCGTTCCCTGTTCAGTGACCTCGGCCCCGGCCTGGCCACAGCAGCCACCGACCCAACCATCGAGATGTCCACTCTGTGCACTACGTCTCCAACCGGTACCAGCTCCACCCCCACTGCAACTGGGGCCCCTATGCCCCCCACCAGTCTGCCCCTGGGGTCTGCTGTACCGGCATCCTCCACCCCCATGGTGACCCCAGGGCAGGCGGTCACCCCAGCCAAGGCCCCTCTGGCCAGAGTACCGGTGAGTCATGTTGAAACGCACAGTGATTACCAGCAATGTCTAAACCGTGAGCAGAGTGTCAAAGGAAAATTATTGTAATAAAGTAAAATATGAATCATTCGTTTCTGAATGCTGATCATTGTTAAACCTCTTCCATGGCTCAGCCAGAAACGTGCAGTCTGAGTTTTTATGGACCAGTGAAGATCAGGCCTTTGCCATCCAACATTTTTTGTTAATTTATCTCTTCTAGTTTGCCACCCTAACACCTCTGGTTAACCTCTTCCTGGCTGAGCCCATGCCTGGTTTCCTAACTTCCTGACATTAATGTATACTACAGTGTGTGTTGCATGCTAGGGGTCTCATCGCTGTCTAATACAAACCCATAATACATGTAATATATGCGCACCATCATGTGTTGGTGGTATTCTCCAGGGCCAAGCTTCGGGTGGAAGCTCCGGTTCCTCTGCGCGACGTCAGTCTGCAGGGTATCGTGTGTGAGGTCTTCTTCTTCTCCCCTCTCCTTTTATTTAAGCTCCTTTGTTTCATCTTCCTCTTTGTCAGGTGTTGCCTGTCGGCTCAGAGCAGACTGGCACCCCATCCACAGAGCATCTACCACCCTTCCCAGGACCCTGTCTAACTCAGGTGCTTCTCCACTTCCTGAGGGCTACCCCTCCTCCCAGTTTCTTCTGGGGGCAAAAAAAGAAAAAAAAATCACTTTCTCTTTCTCTGGCTGTTTTTTGTCCTTTCCAAACAAGCAGTGCATGCTGAAATGTTTGTTGACCAAGTCTGTGCATGATGCAGGCATATTTTCTGGGCCTTATCCTTTGAGATGCATGACTCCATAGTTTCCGGTTAACACTCTGACTGGGTGGCCAGGTGGTACAGGTCTCTCTTTGGAGATAGAAGGGACGAGAGAGCAAATAGGACGTATATCAGCATATGCTTCCCCAGCTACGCTTGTCAACAGTATATTTAAGAAGAAACAGGAAATAGGCCCATTTTTATATGTCATTCACAGAGTCTATAAACCACATGCCCGCAAGGTCAAAGGTTAAGCATTTTAATTCTGCCTCATACCATTGTTCCATTGTTATGTTGATTAAATTGGGTAGGACAGCATTGTTTTCAGGGGTAGGACATTTTCCTTGATAAAATAGTATTTTTAATACATATCATGATGTTTTACACTAGAATTTTCAATGTTTTAGGTAATAAAGTGCACTTTTTAAAGTGGATTTTTATGTAATTTGCTCATCTTACTGACAGTTTTAGGTCTAATTTTATGCAGAATGTATCTGGATGATCTGCTGCTTTCAGATTCACGACTTATGTTTAACAGCAATTCATTTTACTGCTAAAATATAGCTTATGTTGCCAAAAGCAGTATGTTTAATTGTATACTCAAAGGGTTTTGTGTTGAAAGTGGATAATTGAAGTAGGTCAGTTTTTTTGTTTTAGATAATCAAGAATGTCTGCTATTAGAAAGCTCGTTGGCTGCGAATGGGATTGTGATCTTGAGCGGAAGTCTTATTGGATGTAGCGTCCGTGTTAACTGATGATGTGTTGGTTGGGTCATGGCGCAGTCCCAGCAGCCTCTGGAAGACCTAGACGCACAGCTCCGACGAGCCCTGAGTCCTGAGACCGTCCCACCCAGCTCAGTAATAGGCCAGGTGAGCCCATGGGACCCTTATCATAGGCCTGGTCCTGCTCCCTACGTTCCATGTCTCTGTCTGGAATGATGTGCACCACAAACCAGATTTCTAACACTGTACCAATGTTCTTTATCCAAGTCGTCAGTAACAGGATTACCCTCTGGTGGGCTGTCAGGTGAGTCCCACCTTATCCACTCGCTCTGCTTTTCTTCTCCATGTTCATCTTCGCAGTATTTAGTATTTTGCTCTAACGGAGTAACTTTGGCTTTTTTTTAGTGCCGTACCCCCTGGCAGCGGATGGGGAGCACTCCCCAGCAGCGGTCCCGGCTGGGGGGGTAATCGTGGGACGATTCCAGGTGAGCCTTCCTGCCACCCACTTCATGAGATGCCTTGCTTTGGAGGTCTGGGGTCTCTGGCATCACAGATGTTCTCTGCTTATTTTCTTGGCAGTTTGCTTTACATATTAGCTTTCGGAAGGATGGCGAGAATTGCAGCTTCGATAGATCATATTGCCAAAAGGGTACACCCCTGTTAGAGTAGTGTTTCTCAACGCAGCCCTTGGGGACTCCTCGGTGGTCCACATTTTTGCTCCCTCCCAGCTCCCAGTAGGAGTTGGAAATGGAGGAAAACCTTTGTTCCTGGGGGTCCCCCAGGACCATGTTGAGAAACACCCGGATTAGGATTTAACTAATCAAACCACAGCCATTGCTAACACAGTTGTGCAATTAAGCCTGCGTCATGCAATTTCTGGCAACAGACATTAGCAGTAGAATGGGTGTTTGTTCAGAAGATAAATTATAAAAATAAACTACAATTAAACAAAAAGTACAATTGATAATCCCTAATTATATATAAATTAAAAAATAAAAACTATTATAGCTATATTATGACTCATTTAAGGATGAGTATTTCTAACTTCCAGCAATGGCACTGTGAGAGCCCCCTATTTGTTGAACGGTGGCCTGGATCATGCTGTTCGCCTCAGTCCGGTACTCAGGTCCGTCTCCCTGTTTGTCCACGCAGGTGTCGTCTGTGGCTGCTGATGAAGTCGCACTCTGTACAGCCCACCCTAATTTATCGGACGACTCCTCTTCCACCTCATCCTCCACTACCTCCCATTCTTCGTCCTCGTCCTCCTCGTCAGTGCTTTCCAGCCCTGAGAGCACGCTGCACAAGGCCACTGGCCCTATGCTGGGGCCTGCTGGGGACACGGTGGATGGCCTTCCTTGCCGGGGGGGCCTGTCCAGTGGGGTTGTTCAGCCCGCCATCATTGGTCGCTTCCAGGTCACGACTGAGGCTGGCACGAAAGTAGGCCGCTTCTCTGTGAGCCGGGCCCAGGACGAGCAGAGACGGCCAAATGGGCCAGCACTGAGTCCGGAGACCAAGGGCTCTCCTCCTAGCCTCATGAACAGCCTAAACTCCTATGTCAGCAGTGACAATGACTCTGAATTTGAGGACGAGGACTTCAAGAGGGAGGTCAACCGGCTGCGAGACAAGTATGCTCTTCTTCCTCATGGGTATCGCCTCTTGTGGGGTCTGAGGGGTCTGATTGTAACTGGCTGAGTCCGGGGTTGAATGTTTCATTCCATCTGCAGACACATGAAGGAGATCCAAGCCCTACACACGAGGCAGAAAGAGGAGATTGATGCCCTCTTCGCCAGGCTGGGAAAGGTGCCACCCCCGGCTGTGGTTGTGCCCCCCGCTGTGGCATTAGCTAGCCGCAGGAGGCGGCCCACCAAGGGCAAGGGCAATAAGGGCAGCCGGGCCACCTCCCAGGGTAGCCGGAGCCCCTCACAACCAGGTACGGCACCGGAGTGCCTCTGTCTCTCTGTCCGTGTGCTTGTGTGTCCGTCGCTCTGTCTGTCTGTCTGTACCTAGTCACTTATCCAGACTTTACTCCTGCTTTAAGGCACAGATCTATTAGAATATTTTGAATATCCTTACTGTAGCACTTCAGATGAAGCGTCATGCTCTGGGACAATTTAGACCCCAATGCTATTGTCTGTTGCCCGAGCTCAGTGTTTGCCCCCCCCTTTCCCAGTAGGCCCCTCGGCTGCGCTGAGTGCCCCTTCGGTGCTCCAGCCCCAGCAGACACTGCAGCCTCCAGGGGAGCAGCAGGAGACGGGGAGCAGCCCCCTGCTGCAACCACTTAAGACTTCCCCCTCCAGCGAGAACCTGTGCTCCACCTGCACCAGCGAGGCTGCTCTGTCTGTGCCCAGCCTCTGCGGTCCCACACAAGGTACGCCTCCTCCCACCTCGGTCCTTCAGAGAGCGCGCCAGCTAGGTTAGACATCCGACTGCATCTGCTGAGCTGGGCATTTCTACCACCGTTACTGGGTTCCCAGTAGTTCTGCTTTGCAGTTTCTTCTCTGCCTGTCTTCTGTAGCATCTGGGAACATAGACATGCAAGCGAATGGGTTCCCATTTGGGAATCAGCGTCACCCACTCTCCCATCTATTAACCTCATTGGCAGCCAGGCATCAGCTCTCTGAGTCCTTGAACACAATATTACCTGATTTCTATTTCGTTTTAACATAACTTTAGTCGGTAATGAGTAACCAGTAGTAACTATTGGTTTTCTGGATTTGTTACTGCGTCTGGATCTGTCACTCTCTCTGAGGTCTCCAAGGGCCTTGTGGTGATACTGGATTTTACGTCACCTCTGCTCACTCCACATCCCCTTGGTGTAATTCATTTGCTAAGCCAGACATAAGTTAAGTATTTTAAAAGCGACGTGGGTGTCAAGTACTTGTTTTGTTTTGGTGAAACTGGTCTAATGGAGTCCTCATATTTGCAATCCACTAACTGATATTTTATGTTTATACACCTCGCTATATATCTAACTAGCTATTTTAAATTTCTGGTGTGTTTTGGTTTACATGACATCACAGCACAGGTTGATCAAACTGCAGTATGTATCTTATGAAGTTGCCGTTAACGGTATTTGTATTTCTGGTATAGAGTATTAGGTTTCAGTTCTTTAATCAGATACGTGTGGATAGCTGCTGTTTATTACTAGTTGTTTAAACTCCGTGCACGTGCCAGTGTCTGGGGAAGGGGGTCTTCATTGTACCTCTGCGATGCATCCGGGGTGAATAGTTCAGATTGTCAGTTGCTGGGAAGTATCCACACCCTCCCCAGCCCGCCTCTTCATTTCCTATGGAAACGTGACCGCTCCTCTTTGTCTTTCCAGTACTGAGGTAGTCTAGCCTCAGGGGGGCGATGTTGCACCACCTCCATGCTCAGCAGCTCACTCTCGTGTCTCCTTCCTCCACCTTTCTGTCTGTTCATGGCTCTCAATGTTGTGCCATTCTTACTGTGTATTGGTATACGTCTCTCTCTCTCTTACTGTGTATTGGTATACGTCTCTCTCTCTCTTACTGTGTATTGGTATACGTCTCTCTCTCCTCCCTTCTCTTTCCCCTGTTCTTGTGCCACAGGCTGCGTTAAGTTCAGCTGTGGGTCGGAGAGAGTGACCTTCAAGCCAGGTGGCAGAAGGACCCGATTTCTGAGTACGCCCTGCTTGGCTCTTTGTGTGTAACGCTTTTCCTTGTATTTTTCCTTCTTTCATTTATTTAAATTCCCCATCTTCTTTTTAACTTTCTGATATTTCTCTTTTTTAAAATCTTTTTTTATGACTTGTCAAATATACAGTAGCTTAAGCCTTTTTACCCATATATTTATGCAGTTATATGTACTGTCACTGCTGAATTACTTTAGATCTTGCTGAACCGAACCCGACTTGTCGAGGGTGTGGCGGTAGACTTTTGAAATCCATTTTCCTCATGTAGAGTCACAGTAGCACCTATTCAGTCTGAAATCCACAGGTGACATTTATACACTTTCGGTCCAAACAGCGCTAAACGTCTGACTGAAGTGCTGCTTGGGCGTTTCTGCCACGGAACAGTGTCTGGTTTTCCCCGAAGAATTAAGAAGGCCTCTAATTGTTTGTTTGGGGGGGGAAAGTGGATTTTAAAAGCCCATGATGCGACTGAGCTCAAGGTTTCCGCATAGAAGATAGAATACTGCATCAGATTTTGAGCTCATGTTTAGATCTTCTCCAAAATTGAACTTATTTAGTGGTTATAAAGATAAAAAAATGTAACTAACTGGATAGGGATATGGCTCCAAATCAGCTTCCCTTCCTTACTAGGGGTTTAATTTGACCACTATATTTTTCTGTGTATGATTCACTAGAACAGTATGGCTTAGCAGCCAAACAGCAACCCCCCTCGAACCCCTGTTGGGTATAAAACCCCCCATTAGGAAGCCATAGCCCAGAAGCATCCTGACCGCCTGCCACTCAGTATCTAACCTCTCTGCATTTTCACTCTCATCCCATGCTGAACTCTCATCCAAACTCCCTATTAAAGGCATCATCCCTAAAGTTTCCTAACGCAGCCCTGATTGTGCAGGTTTCCCCCAGGTGCCGCAGTCTTGACACCAGTATCCCCAGTAGATCGGCGCCGCTGTCAGCCTCGCCGATCTCATCACACCAGCTGAGGCGGCACAATGTTTTGTTTTGGTTCTAATTACCTTCCCACTGGTCTCCCTCCCCCTGTGTCATGGAGAACCCACCCCCCCCCAATTGCTGCATCCCCATTTTAAACCCTCTGATTCATGTGGGGGCTGGATGGATCAAATAATCGTCCATTTCATGCCTCGTACACTCTGGTACATATAAAAGCAAATATGACCCCCCCCCTCCCCCAGTACACATCAAACACATCCTACCCACCTATGAAGCAGTTTTGTGGCCTCAGCTGGTGTGAAATATTTTCAAGCAAACGATCTACAGTGAAGCTGTAGCGCATCAGTGTTTTCTGTGCTGTCACGTGACCTCCGGCCCTTCATTCCCATCCATTCCTGCTTGCATCCAATCCGCTACGCCTCACTCGAACGGTGTAGCTCAGCCATGCTTTTCCATGTTTTCTGGCCCGTGTGTGAGAGCCTGTGCACACTGACCTGCACACTGTGCACATGCGCAGTGTTCGTTCCAATGATTAACACTGACTTCTTAAAATTCCAACGTTCTCTCCATGCTTCAGGGAAGATGGTGAAAAAAGTGTGCCCCTGCAACCAACTCTGTAGTAATTATCTTTTTTTAATAATAAAAAGATCCAAGTCCTCACCTTCCTGCTCCTTGTATGTAGTGCTGCCTGCTTCAGTCCATCAGCCTGACCTGAGCATTTCGATCGCTATGACCCCCCCCCTCCCTCGGCCCCCTATGGGATGTGTCTCATCACACACTCCTCCTGATGCACTGTGTTATCACCCAGTTTGGCTTGTTACAGAGGATTTTTTTGTGCGATCTGAGTAATAGACATGACTGTAATTAGGGGAATTTTGTTTCACCACCAGCCTTATAGGAAGCGTATAAAGCCTATAATTAGACAAATGAATTCATCCAGTTCAGCTTCTGTATGAACATTCTATCTTTCTTAGCAGAAGTCTTTGGCTCACTTTATCTATCTGGTGGTGTTAAGTTGCCTTGCTCTTCCGCCGACTCAGACAAACTGGTTCTGTTTACAGGAGCAGTTTAACCGGCACGCCACCTGCTGGCCAGTGCTGCCGCTTTCTCATGTGTGTGGTGATTAAGAGATACACGGTTGCCTGCAGTCTTAATGACAGATTGGCTTCACACGTGGAAGTCCGCTTCTCTTGGATTGGCCAATGCACTTAAATTATGTCATTTTATTCATTTTAAAAAAGCAGCCGTCCCATTGGACTTGTACCCCTTTATGAAGACTGGCTCACAGCAGTGACTCACTCTTAGGCTATGAATTTTTCTCTCCACAACATCTCAGTTTTTATGTCTAAACTATTTTTAGCATTTGGGGTGTGGCAATACATTATTAAGAGAATTTGCCTCTGGTCACTGGCTTGTATTACACTTCCTGGGAGAAACATCAATCTACAGTATTATTAACTGACTTAACTGAGGGGTTTTGCAGTGCAAAAGTCAACTGAGGTCACTAGTAAATGCTGAAGTCAGGCGGTGTGCAACTGCTTCTCCCAGCATGCCCTGGAACCTGGACTACATTTCCCAGAGTCTTATGGAGAGCTTTTGTTTCTGCTTTCGTTTCTGTTTTTGTAAGCTTTCTTTTTTGTTCTGCTTTCTGAATGGTGTTTTTTCAGATGCTTATTCCAGTTGATGTGCCCTTTATGTGGCAAATATCTTCCGTACTTTTCGTTGTTGCTCCCAGCTCAGCTGTTTTGTGTTCTCGTGCAGTTCAGCGCAGTTTTGCTGGCTTTTTAATTATTGTATTTACGTATTTTAAGTTTGCATTCAGAGTAACTGGAATACATCAGCCCCTGATAGAGACCAGGAAACTGCTCTGACGTGACCAATGAGTTAATGAAATTGTTCATTTGGTCTGAAATGCCATATTGCACAAGTTTCTGGTTCAGAAATGGGGTGGCTGATGTATTGATTTTCCAGGTGCTGCCCGTTTCCTTCAAACCCCTCCCAAAAAGAAGCTGCATTGCCTTTAACATCTGTGAGCAGTGAAATACCAAAATCTGTTATCTGTTGGTGGTGTGACAGTTTTAATTTGCAAATTAACTGTACATTTCTCTGGAAAACCAGGTTAGAATAACTTCAGGTGTTAGCCTGTGCTTTAAGTTTAAGTAATCCTTTTGGTGAAATGGAACCTTTCCAGACTAATTTATGACTTCTGGACCATGTGATATGTTCATTATATTTGCATTCATATTTAACCAAATGGAGACCACTGCAGTTTTATACTAAGAGGAATCTGCAGGATGGTTATGAATTAGTTGCACAAGGGCTCCACCTGCTGTGCCTGAGTGGAACTGAAGACTCATCCTACCCTAGTTGCTGAACTGTTTAGATAACAGAACTGTGATCGGGTGTTTATCAGCTTATGTTTCTTGTGAAGTTCACACCAGTATAAATTACTGTGGTTAATTATGTTGCTGTGTGTTTCTCTGCCTGCAGGGACAAGCAGCACTAACACAGTGAGCGGGCCAGGACAGGGTCAGAACCAGAACCCATTGCCTGCCACCCTGCCCCAGAGTCGCAAGGGCACTTTTACGGATGACCTGCACAAGCTGGTAGATAATTGGGCCATTAGCCTTTCACAGGGCAAGAAGAGCTCTAAGCAGACGTCGCACCCGCAGTCGGCCTCTCAGAGTCACTCCTATGATGTGAGGATCTACTTGATATCACCGTAATCTCTGTGCAGTGCTGTCCAGGAACTGTTGGTTCCTTTTGTGCAGCTGAAGGGTCCTTAGGTCGTGAAATGTAGTGGCAGTGTGATTACAGTGAATGTTCTAGCGGCGTAGCACTGTATGGATGTTCACTGAATCGGCAGTATCAGACACTGACCTTTCACCTCTCTGCCTTTCCATAGGGGATTCCCCCAGTCAATATCGGACGCAAGTTTTCAGCCCCGAGCCAGCTGTGCCCCACCGTGGCCTCCACCTTGAGTGGACATACAGCACTATCCGGGTCCCGTAAGGGTTCCCTGTGCCCCATGCCAACTTACAGCTATCCCACTGCACAGTTTGGCACACCCCAGTGGACAGGCCCTACAGCACACTCGCAGACCCTGAGCCAGCTCCAGCCAGTGGCCCCAGGATCCCTGCAAAGCTTCCCCATCAACACCTTGCAGAATTCGGTCAGCAATTCTGGTGGGCCCAACCTGAGGACAACGTAGTGCCTGAGGACGCACCAGAGCAGGGCGGAGTCAGGCTGGACTGATTGACATTGGAAGGGGGGGCAGAATCGAGCACTGCTGGACTGAGCTGGCATCAGTGGTTTCTGTTTAGTACTTTAATTTCTTTCTTTTCCTTCAGACAAGGGGAGATGGGAATGAGAAAGGAGGCATCCGGTGTGACGGGGGTCAGCTGACCACATTGCTATCTGAGGCTCTTTACTGCTTTTCTTTCTTTCAATTTTTTTTCCTTTATGGAGGAGTATGCCAGACGCATGTACGTCATCTTTCCAGAAACTTCTGCCCCTGATTGGTGCAGCAGGACGTGTGGTAGCACAAAAAAACGAGCTCACAGACACAAGGGTGCAATTTTTAGGGGCCAAAGACTGTGCAACAAAGACTGTTGAAAAGCCCCATTAGCAGGGAAGGGTGGAGAAGAGTTTGGAATGTTTTTCTCCCGAATGGCTGGAACAGGCATGCAGATTGCGATCTGTTTTTAGTGGGCTGACGTGTGGCCCTAGGCAACCCTGTGATGTTCATTTGTTCCATTAGCAGGTAGCTGACAGAGGCCCCGCGGGCAGGTTCATGCCCTCCATTAGCAGGTAGCTGACAGAGGCCCCGCGGGCAGGTTCATGCCCTCCATTGGCAGGTAGCTGGTAGAGGCCCCGC
>JAODUD010000062.1:23798690-23813603 GCA_026784285.1 Stomatorhinus walkeri
GGGCAGGTTCATGCCCTCCATTGGCAGGTATCTGACAGAGGCCCCGCGGGCAGGTTCATGCCCTCCATTGGCAGGTATCTGACAGAGGCCCCGCGGGCAGGTTCATGCCCTCCATTGGCAGGTAGCTGACAGAGGCCCTGCAGGCAGGTTCATGCTCTCTAGTGGCCTCTGGTCAGTGTCAATGCATCTCAAGGAGACCTGGAGTCTTCTTCGCTGCTTGACCCTCCTGTTGCCATTTGATGCAATATTTAGGGTTTTGCCCATTTTTAAAAAGCATGCATTTAAAAACAAGTGGCCTTCATTTAAAGAAATCCATGTACAGTTTTTTTTAAATAATGTATTTGTACCCTTGCCCCCCCCAGCCCTAATTACTATTCCATTTTTGAAGAGGCCCCCCTCCACTTGTGAGCTGAACCCCTTTCCCATTGTCTGCTGCACACGGGAGGGGGAGGCGAAGCCCACGGGGAGGATTGCTTTGATTTTCAGTTTCTACTGGAGGGATTCAAATGCTTAGGGTCTGTGGGTGGGAGCAGGAAGGTGAGTCCCCTCCCCTGGGGTGTGTCTGACCAGCTGGAGTATGAAATCGTGGATTTGCTTAGGTGGGGGTAAAAAAAATTAATTAAAAAACAGGAGGATCGGTCCTGTAGAGCTGTGTTTCTCAAACCAGTTCTAGAGGACACCCAGATATTCAACGTTTTTGCTTGAGGTGGGGGGGAGCAAAAATGGGAACTGTCTGGGGGTCCCTGGGGAGCAAAAACATGGACCATCTAGGGGTCCCTGAGGATTGGCAGGTTGAGAAACACTTCTGCAGAGGCCGTCAATTTCCTAGTACGGTTATGAAATTAAGGGTTACTCTGTTAGCACCTCCCTTCTGACCAAGGTAAACAGGAGGTCATCCCAAGGTCATCAGCTGCATAGTGTACAAAAATCCTGGTGCCTCTGCACACAATGCTTTCACAAGGCTGTTTAAGCTTTAAACGTATGATCTTACTAATGGTATCAGCTTTTGTAATCTCGACTGCGCTAGGGCCTCTTTCGATAGTTTGATTGAATTGTATATTAAAAAAGTGTTCTGTATGGACCTCTATCTACCCATCAGTTTTTGATGTTGAAACACTGTGATTATTAAATGTTGTTGGGCAACATTAGTTAAAAACAAAAAGCGAAGTGGAAGTTGGAGGGTTATTAATAGACTAAAGTAAGGCTAGCTATTTCATTATATTGTACTTATTTGAGACACTTTAACCTTTTTTCCTTCGTACTTTCTTTATATTAGATAAATGTGAATGTAAAAAAATGGTTTCAATGTACTTGAATAACCTGTCTCTCCCTTCTCCCATTGCCCCAGTAAGCTTGCTGGAATTTTATAGTGCCTTGCATTTGTTTATTTGCTTTGGATTAAACGTGGAGTAAACATGGAGTAATGAGCCCTGACGCTATGTGCTTTCATCAAGTGCTTAAGCGACCCTATGGATCGAGCTTGAGGATTAGGTACACACCAAGGGGGTGGCATTTATTTTTGGTGCCTTTTTTAAGTTATGTTTTTCTTGACTTGGAGTTAATTGAACATTGAAATGCTGGAATGGATTGTATTGAATTGTACTGAAGCTTTGGCTGCTGTATGTTCAGAGGGCGCCTGCGCCTAGGCTCAGCGCCTCACTGTACGTTTGGCGCCGTCGGCTAAAACATTCACAACTGTAATGTCTGTTGGGATCCTGACACCCCTTCTGTTAGTATTGGACGTCGAGCTCTAAAGTCTAAAACTGGCAGTTCTGACAATGAAGATGCGGTTCCTAAATGTAGCATTCCCATTTCTTAAGAGCAGGTTTGTGGTTTTTTGTTTTTTTTTTTTTGTTAAACTGGCAGTGATCATATCGATGCCGACCCCACCCCCCACAACAGCACAGAGAGCCTGGTGTTGAACAGGAAGAGATGCGAGTCCCATGAAGGTTGCTGAGGAAGTGAGAAGTGGCTTATGTGAATGTGTGTAGATACAGTGGTTCATTGCATAGCACTAAACATGACTTGGGGCCGGTTTGACCCCCATGGAGACTAATACCCTTGAGCGTAGAGGATGGAGGCAGGGAACTGTGTGGTCTCCTGTACAGTGCTGTGACGGCAGTAGAAATAGTAGATTAGTTGTAGGATCAAAGGAGATGGATGTGGTAGGACCTTCAACACAAGGCTCAGGTTTGTTCAATGTTCATTCCAGACCACAGGAGGCCCAGAGCTTACTCTGAGTATGCTCTCAACTCCACCCCATCTGCTCTCTCTTTACATTGAAACCGCTATGGATTGTACATCACCATCATCTCCTCTCACAAATTAGTCTGTCAATACTGCTAAACGCCCCTGTCGTTTAATTTCTGAGTCGTGTAGTTAAAGCGTTTTGGAGTTGAAATTGCTGCATCTTGTGTTATGGTTTTCTGTCCCGGCAGGAGCGGGAGGTAGTTGTGGTGTCCTCAGAAACTCTGCCCTTTGCCAGTCTCTGCACCATCTCCCCCTCATGCTGAGGCATGCAAGTGCCAGCAGGGAAGAGACTTATCCTATTTGAGAACTCCTGCCCAGACGTAATCCTTTTTAAAGAGGTAGATAAGTTGTTGTGGGCAGGAAGGAGGGCAGGCTTTCAAAAGCAACCGAGCCTCCTGTTGGATGTTCTCAGGCCTGGCTCAGTGTGCTACCTTCCTGTCTCGTCTCTTAATTGCAGAGCAAAAGGTTGTTCAGTAACATCTCTGCCCAGAAATAAAAAGAGCACAGTTACCATGCGTTTTGTGGTTTTAACACTTGTCACCTTAACTACTGATAGCTTACAAGGACTGCTAAATGTAAAGCCTGTTCTTGCTCCTTAGCCGTTCCAGTAACTTGTCAGGTACAGCAAAGTTTTTCACTTGAATCTTTATATAAACACAGATGCTCAGCAGTTGTCTTTGGATAGCAGTTGGTGTTCTGGATATTTATATAAATAGCTTTTTTTTCCTCTCTAAAATATTTCATTGCCCATTTGAAAGATGGTTTTCTTCAGAATGAAATCTATTCAGTATTACGGTTTGTTGAAGCTGTGAAGAGGAAAGCATTTTTAAATACTTTTTTCCTCCTAAAAAAACACATTTAATGCTACCAATGCAGTGCCATTGCCCTGACAAAATGACTTAATTGATATCTCTTGTTTACTACTTGAGAGGCTACAGTGCATCATATGCAATGTTTGTTGGTGGTACAGTGGTAAAACACCACTTTTTTGTTACTTACAGAGGAGGCAACTTGCTGAATTAGTGTATATTATTGTCTGAATGCAGATACATGTTTTTAATCCAATTGCCTTTCTGTAAGGAATGCTCAGCAAAAGTGCCGATATGTAGAGATCCTATTCAGCACAGTAACACACACACCAGGTTTCAATCAAAATGGGTTCATTCATCTTAAACTGCATGTGCTTGTTCCTCACTGGTTATAGTCTCACCTGGATCTTAAATAAATGCACACTTTTTTGCCATTTGCCCTCCTGTGGAAAAAATACAGAACAATACTGTTACTTAGTGCTACTGACCTGTCATTAAGTTATTTTGTACTACTATATGATTTGTTACTCTGTGTCTCTAGGTCCTCTAGTGACTAAGTAAATGGTTTCCATATGCTATTTAACATTGTACAAAATCTTCAATAAAAATTTCAAAAGTACCAAAAACCTACAGAATTGTTGGCTTTCTGTTTGCACCAAGTACAGGGTGTTCAAGCTTCATATAACAAGTGCCTTGTGCTCCAAAAGATTTACTTTGTGAATGAAAATGAGATTTAAGCCTGTTCCCAACTGTCCTTTCAATGCTAGGTAACCACTGCTTTTAAATAATTAACCCATAATACATTACCAGAGACTGCAGGTTGGGATGAGCATGGAACTATTCCTTGTTTTAGTTCCTTTTCACAAAAAGCACAGACCACAGTATGAAATGGTGATTTATTTAAAGCAAAAAAAAGATTATAAAGCCATTAAAATAATTTGCTCTGGGTGCACCTTGCCAAATGCAAACCCTGCACTAGGTGTCCAATTTTCGTTTCTTTAAGAGATGTCCTTGCCTATAGGGACTTTCTGCCCCCCCTGCTGGGGAAAAGGGGGAACTGTCACTTAAAATGATGACTTTTGGGATTTGTTGCATCATAACAAATTGTGGGGCAGGCTGCTCACCTGAATGGGCACTGTGGTGCTGCTGGGGAGGTCTGTACTGGTGGCGGGCAGCTTGATCCTGGGGTCTTGCGGGAGGCCGGAGAGAGCCTATTCTCTGGGGGGTCTTGCTGCGTGTCTGCATCTGGTGGCCTCCACTAGGAGTGGAGGGCTGGGGGTACTTCTCCCCTGCTTTGGGCTCCTCTATAAGGTCCATACCTTCCAGGGTAAAGTTCCAAAGCTCGGGGTCATCTGAAACACAGATAAACCATGATCTGGATTTAAAGTGCAGCTATACAATCTATCTAGTCTGGTAACATTTAGGGGCACAAAAGATTTCTTTGTTTAGACTTAACTTATTTTAACAAATAGCTATCAGTTGCAATTTGGTATATTTACACTATCCTACTGTCCACTCTACAGGAAACTAAAAGCAGACGCCAGTTTTGCAGCGTGTGAGGAAACCTTATCTGTGCAATTGATGTAAATCCGGTACAGACAAGAAATTAAATAGGACTCTGCATTGAATTGCAGTAACTGATTCCAATCAGTTGGATCAGCCTCGATTCCTATCCTTGACATTGGCTTGGAATGTCACCGAAATAAAACCATCTCTGGCATTACTGTCATGAATGTGGGCAACCAAAGGTCTTATGCTACCAGCCAGATGCTCCTCCTCCCCACGGGTGGCACGGGGTGCTGCGGGGGTACTGTGGCTGGCGCAGGAATCGCCCAAGCCGGGGCAGTTTGTTTTACCTGTGAGACGGAGCACAGTTGGACTAACTCAAGGCAGACACAAATCCTGGATGCATCGCTCGTATGCCATCTAAGGTGTAGCTGTACAGGTGGTGGGTCGCATGCACCCTCCAAATAGCCACTGAATTATTCATGTGTCTGTTACAAATTTAATGGGTGTTTATGGAAAATCTATTTTAGGTGACGTTCTGTTGACTTGTTTGAGGTGACCTTGGATGAAGTGTGACGTGTCCTCTCTGGACACGCCTAATTCCCCATTGGTGAAACGCTGGCCCTCGTGTCTGCTCCGGGCTTCCATCTCCTGACGAAACTTCTGCTGCAACTGCTGCTGCCTCAGCTTCCTCAGGTGCTTGGGGTCCGAGGAGCCGGGCACGTCAGAAATGTCAGCGGCTGACCTGCACACCCAAGACCAAAGAAACGACGGTGAGATCGAGGGCTGAAGGAGCCGGACCTGCGACTGTGAGACTGCTTGCTCTTACCTGGATAAGTTGTCAGGTATGTTTTCAATCTCCTGCTGGTTTTTGCTGCTGCACATTGAGGTTCTAGCACTGACCGAACCCTGAATTGTGGAGGCTGCTGTACACTCTGTGGCGGCCTGCCCCAGTGCACCATGTCTTGTGCTACTGTGTTTGTTTTCCAGAGTCAGGCTGCAGTACCTCGCCTTCTCCACCAGGGGCTCACTATCCACACGTTTTGTCTGAGCTGGGTCCAGCGGGGGTGGAGGCTACAACCATTATAATGGCAACAGTTTGACTCCAAATGTCCATCATCACCCCCCCAAAAAAAGAAGTTTGCCAATAACATATTTGATTCAAAAACAAACTATTGAAGTCACATCCAGGGCATTAGGCTGTGCTGACCTGTTTTGGGATTTTGTTGATTGCTATGAGGTACTCCTTGTTCAGGATACAGTTTCCCAGTGCATTGCCAAAGCACCTTAGAAGGAAGCAGGACAAGAGTGTCAACCTTGTGAGGGGGAAAAAGGAATTCCTGGAAGACATGCTAAGATGGAGCCAGAATAATATAGGACAGTGTCGGGTTTGTAATTAGGCTACAGTTTTAAGGCACAGGTCATAGGGTGACATGGATATCCAAACCCACTGATTGCCAAATATTGCTGTAGAAGAGGCCTCATCAGATCCAAGATTAGTGATTTAGGTTCTCTGTTTCTAACATGGTTTACAGGATTATCTACTTGAGGGCTCTTTTCAGTCCATCTGTGACGGCCTCCTTCCGTGCCTTTTCCAGCGACATGGCTTTAGACTTCAGTCCCTCACTGACGCCGTAACCCACATCCTCATGGTATGAGCCGTCCTGCAGGAGAGTTACACAGCTGTTAATTACACCGGCGTCTTCCCTGTCTGCTGAAAATGAAGATGTCGGGTTTTTAAATGGGACTGAATGCTATGAAACACAATGGATCCAGTCTCATTCTAACTGGTATTTCGTTATTCCTTCCTTCTTCCTGGTTTTGTTTCTTTATAACAAGGCTTGAATTAATTCACTGCATGCAGTATAGGTTGTATATTTCAGGTGTAGCCCAAAGCAGTTTTAAAATATCATCACTTTGGTTTTTCCTTCAGGTTTCCTGAAGAGCCTGTGTGAGAACTTCCGTCCTCTTACAATGGCAGATTGTTGCTCTTACCTTCAGCTGAACCTTCACAAAAGCACTTACTCCAACGTAGAATTTTCCATTGATGAGGTCCACAAAATCTTTAAAACCGTATGCATGGATAGAAAAAATAAACTTGTATCAGGGACATAATTCCAGTCAAATCCTGTACTCGCCTCTGATTACTATGTGGAGAAAATCCTTTGGTGCATGTGCCTATTACTTTATTTACAAGAAGAACCCTAACGAAATCCAAAATGTTTCACAGACCATAATCCTGACTGATTGATTCAGCTAAAAATTAATTCACTGATGGTAATACATCAAATTCAGTTCCACATATGGAATGTGTCAACATTGAGCTGAAGCGAACCACTTCCCAGGGTCCCCAAGGAAGTCCCTGCTCACCTACAGTCTGCTGGGAGATGGAATGGGACCAGCCATTGTACCCAAACATCTCATTAGCTAGGCTGATCACGCGGTGTCCCTCAATGTAGCACACCTGTAGTACAGACACAACATTAACTCCCGAAAGAACTGTAAATGTAGGGAAATGAGTAGCGGCGGGTTACCTTCTGTCCACCTCCTGCCATTCTAGTGCTGATGTATTCAGGGCCGAGCGTCTGCCGCAGCGCATTCTGAACGGCCTGGTACTCCTCTGCAGTGTACTGGTACTGGAAAATGAAACGTCACTTTGCACGGCCGATATGTCGTCAAGATCAACTCTAGTTATGCCACTAAAAAAGGTAAATCCGTGTTGCATACGTAGTACAAACGTTTCATTGTTTAATATTCTTTTTTTGATGTCCCCTATAGGAATGACTGACGATGCACGTGACATATCACTGGTTAAGTCTGCCAGAGAGAATAAAAACGTTTCACTAAAAACAGCAGACGGCAGAGTGCTGAAAATCTGAGTTAGTCTTTACAAGCGGCCGCAGCCACAGACCTGTCCGAAACGCTGTGTGGGAGCGAGGGCGTCCTCGGGTCCGCGCAGCGCGGCGCTGTCATTCTGCATATTCGCTTTCCACTTCAACGCGACAATGCTCAGCATGAAATCTTCGTGTCAGCACCAAACTTCCCTAAAAACAGATACGTCGTTTGCCAATTTTATTTAATTAAAATACGGATTCTTTGGCAGTTAAACCGCTAAGCGTTCATCACTGGCCGACACACCACGACACATTGCAGCTGATGTCAAGTTATTTACTGCAACACGGACAACGGACAAGATACTAATCGTGAAGTTATGCGGTCATTAGATTTTTTGATCTATAACGGGGCGCATATTGTACGTATGTTAAAAAATGGTTCACAGAAAGTCAGTTACAACCTACTTTTAAATCCGCGCCCGCAACAATAGTAAGTGCATGATGGGATTGAGGTCGTGAGTTTGACGAACAGCGAGAGCCGCCATTTTGTTTGTGGCATATGCAACATTATAATACGAATGAGTATAGTGATAAACCATGGATAGTAAGCCTGCTTATCCATCATAATCATCATCGACTATTCGGAATTATTCAAATATTTAAACAGTGTAGCGTACGAATTAGTTTAAGAGCAGAACAAGTTCATCTACATTCAAACATACGATGGTAGTAAGCTTTTTATGTTGCCATACAGACTGGTTTCTTTCGCATGATATGATTTCTTTAGCTGCATTCATTTTTAATGGAAGTAACGATAGAAAGTTTAATAACATTAATGAGATACCGCTTAACTGATGTTTGGACAACAATACCGAGTATATAAAGTGCCGTCGCTGATCTCTTCTAGTTAATACGCGTAGCAATAGATACATTGTGCTCTGCACGTCAGCTTCACCGTGTCAATAATATATTACACAAAAGGGTGCCGATTTGGGTTCTCCTGCCTTTTGAAAGCGCCGCTCTACCTGACAGTATATGATTACGGCTAAAACAAATATAACCGGCCATGGCGGAGTTCCGACTTAAATGGGTTACCATGTGGAAATAATGAAGATGATGGGAACTGAAAAGGGAACAGGATGAAAGAAAATTACACCGGGACCAACATTTTGCAGTGATGGTGTTCTCGTGGATAAAGGAACTTGTGTGTTTGGGACAGGCCTCCACAGGGAGTGTAAATAAGGGGTCAAATCCTAGATTAAACTCATGAGGCAGTCAGCGGCGGTGGCTACTCGTCCAGACACGTAGGTTGTGGGTAACATATAAATAGAACGAGCAACGAATCCCGAGTGAGGAAGTGTCTCTATCAGGGCAGGAGCTGGGTTGCTTTGCAGGTAAATCCTTCTTGGCGGAGTCATTTGCTAGATTTTTTTTAAAGCTGTATGTGGACATATATGATTCTTATATGTTGACATTTATGTATTTCAATACGAATGAGGATCACCATGTTGACTGGTACAAAGAGAAATGGTGGTGAAATTAAATCCAGGCAGAGTAAGTTCACATACCAGGGCTCCTTAAATCTGGCCCTCAATTCCAGGCCTCCTTTTCAGTTCTCCCACAGGAGGTAAGGAGTATGCATCAATACAGTGCATTGCCACACGCCACACCCATCACATGACAAACCACCTCAGGGATGAGAACCTGAGTGCAGCCATGTGGCAGTTGATACCTCAGCGCCACACCAATCCAAATGGACTGGTGTGATTCCTCCCCCCAGTGGCTGGGGTGCCAATCCTGCCACCATCCCCCAGGTTATTCCCTGGAAGTTGGAGGACCTCATTATAGTGCTGGATGTAGATTAACATCATACCTAGAATGAAGCAAATGCAGGTTAAGGGCCTTGCTCAAGGGCCCAATGGTGTAGAATTATTCTGGACATAGGATTTGAATCAGCAACCTTCCAGTTACAGGCACAGATCCCTAGCCTCAGAGCCAGCACTCTACCCAGGTCATTAGTTTAATAATTACTGATTCTGATTAGCCAGAGGCTTCATACCTGGGTCACGGGTAAATGGAGGCTGGAACATCAGCAGGGCTCTGCCTTTAGGGCTGTGATTTGAATAGCCTGGGCATATACAGTATTCTTTACAAGCCCCACTTGTGCACATTCTGCACTGGGAGCCCACTGCAGGTACAGGCTGAACCCTGCAAGCACCAAGCACAGAGGTACTGCCAAACAGTATACCCTCCACACCCTCACTGGCACCCTCTACAGGGGGATGAGTCACATTACAAGTGGAGATCGGCTGGTTTCCATAACTCGCTATTTCCACCGGTGAGAGTTTGAGGTCAGAGCAGGAAGCGGCTTGCCACAGTATCGGGGTGTCAGCTGAGGTAAAGCTAGCCGTGCCTCCAGGCAGTGTGGGGGTGTGTTTTTTTTAAAGTAGTTAATGTAGCTACATGTGATGCATGCAGTGACATTCTTTAAGGATTTAAAAAGAAACAGAGCAGCACTGTTAGGCTGAAGTAGGCAGTTCAGTCAACCACCGCCTCCATATATATATGGCCCCCCTAAGTACTTTTTGACGTTTTACGCCAACTAAATCTTCCATCTTCTATACCCACTTATCCTACTGGGTCATGAGGGGTCTGGAACCTATCCTGGAAGCAATGGGCACAAGGCAGGGAACAACCCTGGACAGGGGGCCAGCTCATCACAGAGTACGCCCACACACCATTCGCACACCATTCACACATACGGGCAATTTAGTAACTCCAATCAGCCTCAGCATGTCTTTGAGGGGGAACCAGAGTGCACGGAGGGAACCCCACGGCGGCACAGGGAGAACATGCAAACTCCACACACATGGAACCCAGGCAGAGAACCGAAACCAGGTCCCAGAGGCGTGAGGCAATAGTGCTAACCACTGCACCACCGTGCCCCCCTGTCCAACTAAACATAGTCAGTGGAAATTGTTTGCTTCGCTGAACTGTTGATTTTTATCTCATTATAATTAATATGTTATAGATCTCATTATATGTGTAAGTTTAATTATAGCTTGAAGATATAGGTATTGTTTATATTCAGTGTAATGATCTCAATAATGATTTTTACATTTGTGAAAAAGGTTTCCCACAAATATACCGACATGAGAGGTGTAAAAATATTTTGACCTGCTTCCTGTTGGTATTGGCCTGTTTTTAATACCCATCTCCTGGTGTATAAAGGTCAGAACCTTTAAGATAAATGAGACAGCTGTGGTATTATCACAATGAGCCTTTTTGGCTCATTTTTGGTTTTGATTTTAAACACAACCAAAAAAGAGATTGAAGAGCATCCATCCAGCACAAAACAAAGTGGTTCTGCCCGGACAGGTATCATAATTTCAGATTTCAGCATCTTAGATACCCCACATTGTCTCTGATATAATCTTTTTTATTACAAAACTTAAGCAGAGTTGAACAGCTGACTGGGGTATTGGTTATTCTACAGTAAGTGAGTGTATCAGGCCTTGTCATACTGAATCAAGGCAAGCCTCAAAGGACAGTGTTCACCTTAAGCTGAATAAATGAGCTAAAGACCTGAGCCAAGAACCAAATTCAGGCTGGCGAGGGGGGTGGGGTCCTCCTCTGGATGCAAAGCCAATTCGGTAATGATGATGTGTTCTGTAAAGACCGCCTGTGATGAACCGTGTAGCTGAGTAGACTGGCATGTGCAGCCTGCTGAAGGCAGCTCTTGGAGCTGAATGGCAGATCATGTGACTGCAATTGGAAATAGAAGGAACGGTCATTATTTATTTTAGTCCTGAGAAGCCCAAGTCCAGACTTGATTTTTAACTGTAAATTTCGACCGCAAAGACAGAGCATTGCTTTATAATCATACCTAGATATTTATAAGTAGAGATCAACCCCAGTTCTCACTTATTACATGCAACATGTTTAGGAGACCGTTCTGTCCCTTGCCATGTGTTGCTGATCTATGCAGAATTAACATGCTACGTACATGTACCCAGAAAAAGATTCATTGCGTTAAAGAATTAAGTGTTTACTGCATTGCCGGTTCCTCCTTTCTTGGTTCGTAAGGTGAAAACCCCAGTAAGATGTGGCCCGAAAAGGCTCAGACATATGCAGACGGACTTAGATTTGCACACTGTGCAAGTACCATCCCAGCCTCCCACCAACACACGAAGGTGTAGGGGAACACTGCCCTGCAGGGGGGGTCTTGGGAGCCTGGGGCTCCTGGAATCCAACAAGCCTCCACCTGTTAATGTGACTGTTCGCTTCATTTGCTACTGGTTAGGTGCCTTTGTTGGTGAGCTGCACCACTTGGGGTTTCTCAGCTGCTGCTTCTCTTTAAAATGCAATTTTTTTGTGTACCTGGTGTTTGAGGTTGTGTTTTTTTTCTGCAGATAACCCATGGTGATGCGTAAAGGCATCTCAAGCTGCTTTCTTAAGCTTCCTACCCCATGTCATTCGTTAGGCGCTTGACAGCTGAATCGTCGAGTCTGATACAGAGGCCGTCGATTTTGCTTGGAAGAAAACCTATTCGCTGGGTGACTGAAAGCCTTTAGCTGAAGGTGGCCGGGTGTCTGGCCTTTTCAGCTTTTTGAAGTCCAGCCAGCTGAATATATGTGAATTGGCTTTTTTTTTGCAGTGTAGTTGAGTCATTTCTGCTGCTGCTTGTGAATTCAAGTAAAAATTTAACCACATGGTCAGGTGTGGCCTGCTGCCTGGAAACCGCTACGATGACCTTCAGCGGAACCCAAGAGGGCATGTTTAGGCTGAGCAAGAAAAGGAAGGGAATCTTGTCTGAGGGGTCCTTGACCCACCAGTGGTTGAGGTTATTGGAGTTATTAATTTACCCTGCAAACAGGCAGGGCTGCCCCAAAATCTAAGTCATGATTTCTTGGGTGGAATCCGGCAGATTGCTGTTCTGTTTTGTAAACAGAGAGATGATGGCAGGATTGATGCTGCAACAGACTGAAACTCGGCAACTCATTCAGTGAACTCATTCAAGATAAGCCTGTGTCAGTAAGAGCCTGTGAACTCTCTGTAGTCTTGAGCAACCTTCCTAGGTTGAAAGCCAGGTCTAATAATTGCCTGAAGTATCAGTTATTTTGGCTGCGTTTTGGCTCTTGGATCGTTCAGTGTACCTGCACCACCCCCACCCCCCCACCTCCAGGTTCCAGACTAGCCTTTTCCACTAGTAACACTGGTGCTCCTTACTGATAATAATTTTAGGAACACCACTTACATCAACGTGCCACACATTCATATTCTTTTCCATCTTAACTGCATTAGTGATAAATGCTTTGGTAATGAATATACAATTTACAGTGTGATGTTGTATTTTAAAGGAAAAAGTCATAGAGTGTAGTAGTGTTTTAAGAAAGAAATCATTAAGGTGAATGGTGCTTTTTAAAAGCATAAAGTTGGTTTCATTGTCAAGGCGAGAGTTCTTATGAAGCAGGTGATGACATCCTACGCAGAATTCTCCCCAACCCACATTAGGATGACAATCTCATGTTAGCCACCCCGCTCATTGTCTTCCTCACACACACCAATGGAGTTGGGTATCATTCAGATTTCATTGATTCCATATCTGATTCTGCTCATCTTTCCATCCATCCATTATCTATACCCACTTATCCTACTGGGTTGCAGGGGGTCTAGAGCCTACCCGGAAGCAATGGGCACAAGGCAGGGAACAACCCTGGACAGGGGGGCAGCCCATCGCAGGGCACACCCACACACCATCCACACACACTGGCACACCTACAGGCAATTTAGTAACTCCAATGAGCCTCAGTATGTCTTTGGACTGTGGGGGGAAACCAGAGTACCCGGAGGAAACCCCACAACGACACGGGGAGATCATGCGAACTCCACACACATGGAACCCAGGCAGAGACTCAAACCCAGGTCCCAGAGGTGTGAGGCAACAGTGCTAACCACTGCACCACCATGCCGCCCCTCTGCTCATCTAGTCCAGCTTTTATTGATTCTTGGTTTCGATTATAATATGGTAAAAAATTGTCAAAATGCCTCCATAACAAAACACTGTGTTAATTCTCATTAAAGAGTTCAATCTCAACTTTTACAACAAAGGTTGCTTGCAGCAGTTATGTTATTTCCATATTTAGTTAAAACAGAACGGAATGTTTCAAGATGAAATAAGCTTAACAAACACACTGAATCTTGGATGTGACTGCCACTGATGTCAGTAATACTTTATATATCTGTTTTATAACCTGCCTGAACTTAATGGTATGAAGGTTCAGTTTTATTAATTTATAAAAGTTAGGCTTTATCCATAACAGCTTAACTCCAGGAGAAAAAGCTAAATGAATGAAACAATGGATGAATTTATATACATATACATTCCCTCCACAGCCGTGTGTTTAAAAGCCATATTATACCCACTTAAACCATGGTTATTACACATATGACTTAGACTTTTTTACATGTAAGACAGGCCTTTCGGTTTAGCAGCAAGCAATTTCCGAACTAACAACTGAGTGAACTCCTGCTCTTCTGGGTGAAAAAGCAAAATTCCCACAGACACCCTCCAATATCTTATGGAAGGTCTTGTGCCAGCTGTTATAGAGGTAAAGGGGGAACCAACTCCATAGTGACACCTATGGGTTTAGAATGGGATGTCATAAAAGTTCCTGTAAGAAATGACTAGGAGTCCCAATACTTTTGTTCATATAATGTAATTTCAAGTACAAACGTATAAGTGGAGTTGTCGTGCATCAACCCTTACATAGTTCATTAAAAATACACATGTAGGAGTTGATTAGTGGAAAGGTAATTTAGAGGTCTTCCCCAGTTCTTAAGAATTTAGAACAGTTTCTAATTTGGACCTAGTTCTCAATACCCAACCCTACACACCGATCCTTGGTCCTCCCTGGTGTTACACATGACATATGATGATGGTCTTAAAAAAATAAGGCAAGTCGCTCTGGTGCACCTAGTTATAAAATCTAGTTGCGCTCCCTCTAAAAATGACCACAAGATGCGACTAAATTGGCGCAATCTGGATCCCTGTACCCCCATAGTATGAGAAAGGTGACCACGGTGCTGTCAGAGCTGTTAACTTAAACCAGTTCCATGTGCTGTAACATGTACAGCCTGCTTTGTTTGATCCACAGTTTCACTTTTTTTCCACTATGTATTCAGTCTAATGAAATCATGTCTCTCTCCCTGCTGCCTGCATAGCACCTATACTGACACTGCGCATCCCTCCCCCTGCAGCGACCTGCCCGGCTGGACATTGCGGGGCGGTGGAGCTGATGCGGCTATCGCAGAGCCAGCTGGAGGGCACTCAGGGGGCTGACGACAGCACCCTCCCTCCTGACCCCCCCCCGGCCAAGGAAGAGACACACTGCTATGGTGAGCTCTGGGTCAGCTGACTCCATTAGAACTCTCATTCCCCCTGGAGCTAGCCCCCCTTTCCCTCCTGAGACCTTTTTGAAGCAGTAATTCTGCAGCTCTGAAGATAATCCCCC
>JAODUD010000062.1:23844737-23856096 GCA_026784285.1 Stomatorhinus walkeri
AGAGAAACGCCAGCACTCAGAGACCCACCTTCAGTAGCTTAGTGGCCAGCTTCAGCACATTGAGGTCACAGAGAAACACCAGCACTCAGAGACCCACCTTCAGTAGCTTAGTGGCCAGCTTCAGCACATTGTTCACCAGAGTCAGCTCCTCCTTCTTATTTGGTTTCTTCTCCATTTTCAGGTACAGGTTAATCTGAAGCAGATAAATAGCGACAACTTGCATCAGACCAGTCCTTCGTGGTGAGGATGGGACTAGTGGTCAGGGCACTGCAGTGACTTTTTCAGTGACAGTGATCCACGATGTTGTGAAACGTACATCTCAGTTACAGCTAGCACTACCTGTCAGGCATGGGCGATTTTCTCAGCCAGCACTGTGTATGCACAGTCCTGTGCAAAAGTATTAGGCAGCAAAATAAAATGTTTAAATGATCTTTATGTTGGTGCAAAACTATGCTATTGTGCACTGTCAGAGTGAGTTAGTTTGTCCATTCCAAAACCACAGCTAAAATCACCCCAGTATTTCCAGCAGCCATCCAATATTCCCGTGTATTTTTTGACTTGACCACTAGCACACCTCATACAGCTAATCAATATCTAATCACTATTTAAACTAATTAATTGACAGAGCTGGTGGTGAAAATTAATAAATACGTGGAATGGCTGAGGTGCCCCTGAGGAGAGGTTTGGCCCTGAAGTGGTGTTCATCTAGCCATCCAGCAGGATATCAGAGACTTTTTGGAGAACGGAAGACATTTTTACTAGTTTTTATTGTTACTCCTAATTTGTGTATATTTTAATATTATATTGTATTTTTGTTAATAAATAAATGTTAGTAAATGTGGAGGTACTACCCAGATAAATAGGTATAACATTTCTTTTGACTGTCTTAGACTTTTGCACAGTACTGTATATATCTGTGCTTATGGACAAATGCAGAATTTGTAAAGTTAAAAGATCACTTAATGGCCAGACTATGGGCCTTGTGTCACAGGTGCAACAGGAATTTGACCCAACACCCATCTGGTGACCCTGTGTCTATGAAATGCCCCAGGGGAGACCTTACTGCCCTGCGGCACCAGGAGGAGGCGTCACGGCACCTGCTCGGTAAGCAGAATGGCAGTGTTGCTGTACTTCTTGCTCGTCTCACACCCCAGCGTGACGAAGCGCAGCAGGAAGAGGGACAGAGAGGTGCACCAGATGACCAGCTCCCAGTTGTAGTGACAGTCTAGGAAGGTCTCGTGAACATGGAGCAGCTGTGGGGGGGGGGGGCATGTGAGCATGCTGCTGGCCAGGCCGGCTTACAGCAAGTGACTTGAGGCATCAGTAAAACAGCAGCTTCTGCAGGCAGGTCAGTGGAATGCACAGGCATTATGACAACACTGACTGGGGAGGTTGCATGTAACTATGGCAACCGTCAAGGTCAACTGGCCACAGTGGGGGGAAGCTACAGAGGCTGCACAACTGCACAATGTGGCAGTGAGAGAAACTAAGCAAATGACTTCTAATGAACTCTTACAATACCTATTTGCTTAGTTATCCACAGAGACATGTACTATACATATACCTATGTGTACAGTTAGATATTTAGTAAAGCTATGTAGGTTAATGTATTCCTTAAGGGCACTACAGGAGAGCCTCTAATGAGTGAAACTTTAAGGTCGGGGTGGGGACAGTTGGGTCTTTCCCAGAATGCTCCTCACCTGTGCGCAGCAGATGAAGACCACGGACAGGGTGAGGAGGAAGGCAGAGGAGACAATGACATCAACTGAACGCTGGGGACCTCTTCTCTGTGGAGAGGAGTCACACATCACTGTGTAACATGTGCAGTTCCCACTATCTTGTAAACTTTCTGTCATGGCTAGATGACGGACTGCTCGGGGGTGGGGCACCATCCACAACCCCGGGTCCTCACCTTCAGGTAGGAGCGCAGAGAGAGCCACATCTTGATGTTCTGCACTTTCTTCAGTCGGAAGTGAGGGACCTCCGACTTCCTGGCCCTCCTAGCGGACGTCAGGTGTCCGAAGAGCTTTGCGAAGAGCAGCCTCTGACAGATCCATAAGTAAGCAAATTCATTCCATGTAGAATGTGGCCAAGAGCAGATAGGAACACAAACTTCAACTTAACAGGTTACATTTTCCCCTTTTAAAAACACCAATTTACTCAACAGAATGTTTTTGGATTATGGGAGGAAAGCAGAGAAGCTGACAGAAAATTTGCCCCAAAATTCCTTTATTTACCTGCTTGTAGGTCCTCTCTGCTACGCTCAGTAGAAAGAAGAAGAGCCATATGAGGCAGGCCCGCACCACCAAGCTCACGGTCACCATGGCGATGACCATGACATCAGAGCCCAATGTGATACAAAGGAGCTGAGTGGCAGAGAGTGTGGTCAGGTGCTCCAGTTCCTTGTGCTGGGACAGTCTGTAAACCAGGGGTGTCAGTGCCAATACTGCTGACACCAGGTTCCCAAAAACCTGGTATCCAATTCCAGGTGTGTACAGGTTTACCTGTAGAAGGGAGACAGAAGTAAGGACAGGACTTTCATTCCAGATCTAGTTGTGTGTGTATATCAGCAACACTGCTGGAAACACTGGTCACATGCCCATGAGTGATGATGGTACTCACCCTATTCATGATGATTCCGCTTATCTCCAGCACGGACATGTCAGCCTTCTTGCATTCATTGCCCTCCCACACGATGGCGCTCACGCGCTCCAGGCCCGGGTTGGAGCTGTGTAGCCACGGAGCGTGGCCCTGCACCCACAAACAAAATAAGTCTGAGGAGTAGGGGCCTGTTTCACGAAACAGGATTTTTGTGAATTAAATATTATCTGGCGACAATATTTGCCAAGCAAGGAAATAGGGGACAAATCATATAATTTCGTGGATCAATACAGGACACTGCATTTCATTTTTCAGTTCAGGGCTATCTTCAAATACACGGAATAGGGGCTACCTCCACCCCCAGTGTTCTGCAGCCTGGAGGTTGGAAACCCCCACCACAGGAGAACATACTAACTCCACAAACAGGAATGTGTAGAAAGAAACACACCATGAGAAACTGGTGCCCTGGGCAATTATCCATCTTGCACTTGGCAGGTTCAGGCACTGACTGGATGGATTAAATAACCGTGTCGTACGACATCCACCCAAGGCAGGCGGTGCTGGGGTCCCACCTGCAGGAAGGGGTCGTCCCTGTACTCCTTCTTGGGACAGTTGGGCGTGCCCTCGGTCTCCGTCTCGCTGCTGTAGGAGGAGTGGCACTCGGCACAGTGCAGGAAGTCCTCCCAGAGCACGTCCTCTGTCTCCGACTCGGGACGCACATTCTCGCAGTCGCGGCGCAGGCTGGAGCGCAGGCTGCCACCTGAGGCAGAGCGGCACGGTTCCTGGAGGGAGCGGCAGCGTTACACCAGACACTTGGAATGTTATGGAAGCTCTTATCACCTTATATAAGTATCATCAGGCCACTCTGAGAGACAATGGAGCCGTACATCTGTAAACACTGTGAAAGACCATGGAGGCGTACATCTGTTAACACTGTGAAAGACCATGGAGGCGTACATCTGTTAACACTGTGAAAGACAATGTAGCCGTACATCTGTTAACACTGTGAAAGACAATGGAGCCGTACATCTGTTAACACTGTGAAAGACCATGGAGGCGTACATCTGTTAACACTGTGAAAGACAATGGAGCCGTACATCTGTTAACACTGTGAAAGACAATGGAGCCGTACATCTGTTAACACTGTGAAAGACCATGGAGCCATACATCTATTAACACTGTGAAAGACCATGGAGCCGTACATCTATTAACACTGTGAAAGACCATGGAGCCTTACATCTATTAACACTGTGAAAGACCATGGAGTCGTACATCGCTGAAGATCATGACAGCTGTACCTCTGCACTGTAGCTTTTCTTGTAGTGATGAGACTTCCTGTTGCGCAGGCCGCAGTCACTCTGTGTGCGCTCTCCGCCCCTCCTGATGGTGCTGTAGGGGGCTTCGGGGTCCTCTTCTGTGGATGCCTCATCAGTTAAATTTTCCACTCGGCGGAGGCTCGGGGCTTCCTGCATGTAAATGTAGTAAAAACAGTCACTAAATAAAAAACCTGCTTCAGTTCAGTCTACCCAGCATGAATTCCAATAATGCTTAACTGAATAGTAACAAAACCAACCTGAAAGCAGTATATGTGTATATCGCAGTAGGAAGTTCACAGTGTAAAATGCAAAATGCAAGGTGACTGATTTCAGACTCGGAGTTAGGGGGCCCACCTTGGGCATGCTTGGGGGCAGCAGGCCGCTGCAGGGCAGGGGGGCAGTCCAGTGGGGCTCGCTGGGAGGCAGAAGGTCACCGGGTCCTTCACGGAGCTGCAGGCCCTCCTCACTGCTCTTGCTGGTCACGCGGCCATCCAGAGACACGTAGCCGTTGTCCGTCTCTGTTGACTTGTTGATGGATGTCTTGGATTTCTTTAATCTGGGTGGGAGTGGGGTGAGGTGGATTGGCAGAGAGAGAGAGAGCGAAATATTCTAAGGGGGGAGGAATTGCGGAAAGTAGCCAGGCATCCAACTGACACAGAAAACAGGAAGTGAGTTTTCTTTTTTATATTAAACAACTTGATGACATGGAGGTATTTCTGAAGAAGCATCAGTGACTCAGGATGATTGGCAGGCTTGCAGGCACTTTAACCCGATCCAAAGATGGATCATATAGTATGACTGGCATGTGAATCTTTGTGAAGTTATGTGGGGTAGAATTTTAACAATGGTATGGAGAGCCATAGCATGCATAGCTGATGGGTGAGAAGACAGCCAGTCGGTCAGTTGGTAGTCGCCGTGGTGCTGCACACCCAAGATGGAGGACGATGACGCTACTGCTATGGTGAGCCAAACCCACGCTGATGGCGCCCTAGCCACGCCCTTTGACCTCTGCTCGGTTTCAGAAGAAAACTCTACCAGTAATGGGGGGAAAAAGAATCACATGAATTGTGGTCTCGGGGCTGAAATTACATTGATGGAACCTGGAGTCAACCTGCCACTGAGCCCATATATTCTTGCTCCTTGGACAGCACTATGGAAGTATCCCCTTGCCTTCCTGGCCCTCAGAGGAGGAGGTATGGCATTACAGCACCGTCAGAGTCCACGTCCCTGACCTGGCCAGAGAACAAGCGCTGTCTACAGGAGGGAAGTCTGATACTGTGCTGTGCTAAGATCTCATATCATATAGAGGGAAATAAAGCAAAGGTGAATGTGTTTCCACACAGGTAGAAAGCCAGATCTACAAGAGCAGAAAACTATTGACCCCAGAGAGAAAGAAAAACATCCCTTGTGTTTGTGCGCTACAGACCATCTTGCTGTGCTTAACACGACGAAACGAGGATGACACGAGAGTCCCCATCCTCCTTTCCTACTGCCCCCAAAATTACACTAAAACATGAAGTTGGGGGTTGAGTGTGACCTTTTCACTGTACAAATAAGTAGCAGTTAGCATGAAAATTGGAGTTCCAGCCAAGTAGGTTGTACTACAAGGCAAAGTTAGGGCTCAACATCAGATTATCTAGCAATTCGAATCATTGAAGGAGCCCAGGCTGATGTACCTGATGAGCAGTGTGAATACTATGAATAGTTCCTGTGAATTAGCTTGCTGATTATGCAGTGAATATTTCACATTACTACAAATATAACTGCTATCTTAAACACAATGTTTGTGTACATTGCATAGGTAGGAAGAAATGAAGTAAAGTCATTCATTCCTCAGTGTGGCTCCAACCCTGTGAACTTTGGTTTGTGAAAAAAAATAAAGCTGCAATATCCCATTCCTTTATCCCAAAAAGTACACCATTAGCATACAACGGCTAGGTCTCAATAGTAATCAAATCAAAATACAATTTGATTAGCATACTGCTGAACTCCTAATAATGTTATTATTGAGATTTCAGGGATATTCCAGCTTGAGCAGAAAGTTGGACCTTCAAGGAAACATACACACCCTGTTTTAAAGATATCATGCCAGAACTCTCTGAAGAATGTGCCGATGTATTGAGTGGACACAGGCTCAGTGCAGTGTGGCGCCCCCTCCTGACTGTTATCGGTAGTGCTAGAGCCGTCTCCTTCCCTATTCACCTCCAACTGCGCGGCTTTCCTTAACTTCCTTTATCGAGAGAAATTGAAAAAAAGGCAGGTGGCTTAGAGGGATTGAGAAAGAGAGGGAGGGCGAGAGACAGAGAGAAAGAGAGACGGTCTACGACAGTCACTCAGCCAGTGCCTTGTTGCATTATTATGATTGGAAAAGTAAAAGAACCCAGGGTTTCACAGAGTAGGATTTCTCGCTTAGCTGGACAACTTTTTGGATTTAAGGTAGTCTGGGCTAATTGAATTTCATGTTCATTCACATACGTTTAACCTAGACTACCTGAAAACCAAAAAGCTATCCAGCTAAGCAAGAAATCCTGCTTCGTGTAACACCCCAGGAAAGGAAAGCCTGGTTTGACAGCAAATGACCAGAAGTGACCAGAAATTAGCACAACAATAACAATATAAATAAATAGCAGGACTCGGGGCCATACTCGCCAGGAGGATGACTCAGGGGCCCTACTGGGCATGAGGACAATTTTCGGGCCCTACTGGACCTGAAGATGACTGGGGGGCCTTACTGAGGATGAGTATGACTGGGGGGCCTTACTGAGCATGAGGATGACTCGGGGGCCTTACTGAGCATAAAAATGACTTGGGGGCCTTACTGAACATGAGGATGACTCGGAGGCCCTACTGAGCATGAGGATGACTCGGGGGCCTTACTGAGCATGAGGATGACTCGGGGGCCCTACTGAGCATGAGGATGACTCCGGGGCCCTATTGAGCATAAAAATGACTTAGGGGGCTTACTGAGCATGAGAACAACATGGGGGGTCTACGGAGCAAGAGGATGAATATGGGGCTGTACTGAGCCTGACGATGACTCAGGGCCTTGCTGAGTAGTAGGTAGACTTGGGGCCTTACTGAGCACGAGGACGACTCGGGGGGCCTATCATCCTATCCAAACACATCTATCCACCACAGGTCTGAATTTGTGCTCCTATTACAAAAAATGGCACTGGTGACGTATTAATTAAAATCCTAATTAATGCTATTTTTGGCTGATCTGAGGAAACAAGAATGGTTTGTTGATGAAATCTGAGACTGATATTCTGCAGCTTCAAGTGTCGCAAGTGTTGTGCAACGCTTTCTGGGTAACGTGCCTCCATAGCCCGACCACACAAGACAACAGCAGTTCAATGATCGACTGTTTAGCTGAAGCAATTAAAAAGACATTTGACACAGGAGCAAATTTAAACAGAGTGATGAGGCGGACCGGACCTCCCCCACCTTCTCCTTTTACCCCCCGCGCTGGGTGGGGACTTGTGGGTACGGGTAGAAACGATCTGGCAGTGAACTGTCCCCAGAAGCAGCATAAGCCAGACGGCACCAAAGACCTCGGTGGCGGGAACACCGTGCGTCAGGGGGAGGCTGAGGAAAAGCGCCGCTGCCGCCACTAAAACACAGGAGGGAGGAGCATAGACAGGAGGCCGTGAGACACAGAAGGGAGGAGGACAGACAGGAGGTTGTGAGACACAGAAGGGAGGAGGACAGACAGGAGGCCGTGAGACACAGGAAGGAGGAGGACAGACAGGAGGTTGTGAGACACAAGAAGGAAAAGGAGGACAGACAGGAGGCCGTGAGACACAGAACGGAGGAGCACAGACAGGAGGCCGTGAGACGCAGGAGGGAGGAGGACAGACAGGAGGCCATGAGACACAGGAAGGAGGAGGACAGACAGGAGGCCATGAGTCACAGGAGGGAGGAGGACAGACAGGAGGTTGTGAGACACAGGAAGGAGGAGGACAGACAGGAGGCCATGAGACACAGAAGGGAGGAGGACAGACAGGAGGTTGTGAGACACAGGAAGGAGGAGGACAGACAGGAGGTCATGAGACACAGAAGGGAGGAGGACACACAGGAGGTTGTGAGACACAGGAAGGAGGAGGACAGAGAGGAGGCCGTGAGACACAGAAGGGAGGAGGACAGACAGGAGGCCGTGAGAAGCAGGACAGGGTTCCCACTTATCCTGGAAAACCTGGAAAACAGCCAACTAATTTTCCAGTGATGGAAAACACGGAAATATTTACATATTCAAAACTTCGTATGGCAGGATTATTCGTTTGCTGAAATATTTTTTCCAGTACAGTACAAGATTTTCTAGGAGATTTTTGCTTTTATTCTATTTCTATTAATAGATCATTGGTTGACTATTTTCCGGGTTTTCCAGGATGAGTGAGAACCCTGCCAGGAAGACCATGAGATACAGCAGCTCTCAGTCATCACTCAGCACAGGAAACAGCTCTAGCTCTGCTAATCTGACCCTCACCCCACCCACAATTATTATTTCTTACACAATGAAGAAAAAAAACATCCATATGTCCAAGAGTATGGACTATTTTACATCACTGTCAAACTCTGTCTTCATCATAACAGCATGCTGGAGGACACGTTTCTATTAAAGGGGTCAGGTCAGTAACACAGTCCTTGGGCGTTGGAGATCATAATGCTCCTTCGTGCGTCTGACGGACTTCCTCACCACTAGCTAAAGAGGACCTGAAAATGACCCTGCGACTAAGGGGGACTGGCATCAGTAGGCACAGTCATCTGGCCTAGGCTGTGCTGCTGGATATTTTAAGTGTGTAGTCACACACACCTATGGGTGGTGCTTCAAATGCAGAAATCAAACTGCATTTGGTATCGCATGAATTGCGAGAATGCACGCTGACTTGTGCGTGTCCTGCAGGACTGCAGCGCATCGCTCACCTTGGAGGAGGTACAGCAGCAGCAACAGCAAGAAGATGGCCCTGGAGGTGACCTGGATCCACCACCTGAAGAAGAAGGGAAAGAACACCACCCTGACGATGCCCTTGCGGGTCAACGAGGTCCATGGGCTCTCGGGTTTGGCCTTGGCAAAAGCAGAACCTGCAGAGAACCAGGGAAACATCTGACTGCTGTTCGACATCTTCTAGGCTGCGTGTTCCTTCGTCTGCGTGCTCCTACCCCATAAAAGTATTGCAGCATTCTTAGACTGGCGGGGAACGAATGCAGATATGAATATGGCACAGAATAGCATAATGACATGGTGATCAAAGTGGCTCAGTCTCAACCCAAAGGTATGAGAGACAGCGGAGCACAAAACCTGCAGAAATTAGAACTGATGAACTAGACATATGATAAGTGATGAGAATAATGCTGAATATCTATTTAAAAACGGTGCACGTCAGGGTCTGGGATGTATTGGAAGGTATGCTAACATTTGGCAGCCCCATGTGCAGTAGGGGTCAGTGTGACACATTTCTCCTGTGATCACCATCAAAATTATCTGCTACGGCAGTCCTTCTGTTGGTCTGTACCACACGGGATAGCCATCGTGCACATCTTGCATCAGTGAATCTCGGCCGCCCAAACACCCTGTCAGCAGTTCGTGGTCTTTCCCTTGGACCACACTCATTAGGCACACCACAGCTGACCGTGGGCACCCACAAGCCTTGTCGTCTGACCATAGCGGTTTTGTCATTGTCACTCAGATCTTTATCCCTGTCCATTTCTTCTTCATTGAACCAATTAGCTTACTGTGTAGTATATCCTACACCATTACAGGCATCATTTTTACTAGATAGTCAACAAAATTCACTTCACATGGGGGTGGTCCTAATGGTTTGGCTCACGGGTGTGTAGCCCTTAATTTCCCACTACTTGAAGAGGGTATATACAAATCCTGCAGATTAATGACCACCCAGAGCATCTTCTGGCACACGCTCTCCTTACCCCTGACCAGGTCCACGTCAATGAGGTCCGGCTTCACATGACCAGTCTTCTTCGGTTTGTTCCTCAGCCCCTAGGAGGTAAGAGTGAAGCGTCAGATAGCTGAGGGCCTTCAGGAGCCTGCCTGGTCGGCATAGCTACCAAGGTGTCAGGGCCATGCAGCTTAGTGTCCACATACTCAGATCAGCCCAGCGGTTTGAGGTTACACTCATTCAACCGTAAACTGCTCACTTTCCGTTACAAACAACTTCAGAATATGGCTGGGTGTTGGCACCAGGATCCCCGGCCGAGGTCGGCCACTGCATGCCGGCTAGAGTCTCCCTTATCTGCCCACACAAAGTGAATATTAAGTCAAGTCAGTAAGTAAACGAAAACAAGCAAAATGAGTAATTTAAGTAATCCTGTTAACAAACTGCCATGCACTTTAGTACAAAACTGGTAGTATAAAAATGCTTCATTGTACTGTAAATGCTAAAAATTCAAAGCCCACAAATATCATCCAGAATATCTATACTTATCTACTGCAAATTATATTCAGGCTCACAAAAAGTCAGGAATTTTCCATACACTGCAGGCTTATTCAGGGTGAATCATCCTACAGATTGTCATTCTAAAAACGACTCAAAGTATACCACCAATTAGTATTAACAGTACTGGTCCACGATTCAGGAGCATTTGATTTTGTCTTTAGGGGCCACTAGCTCTCCTACTTATGGTTTCATTTAGTAAACAGGTTACTCCTGAAATGGCAGAAGGAGGAATCCCTTACCCAAGTAGCACCTTAATAAAGACGAGGCAATGAGGAGAAATGAAGTCCAGAAGCCAAACAGAGTGACAGAGCCTGTGTGTGACTTCATCACCTCATTATAACCAGGATCTCTCACTCCACACACCACTTCTCTGCCAGCATAAGAAGAGCTTGACTGCCTAAATAAACCAACAGATCTCACAACATCTAACATAGTTGGCCTGTGTGGAGTGATATATTTCAGTTAACGGAAATGGCTAGTGAGCGTGTGAAGTTCTGTGTCTAAGGTTTTGCTCCTGCACATCCTGCCCAGTATCTGCCTCGAAAGACACTTGAAGCTCATCAGAGGCCACTGGCCAGAGTCTGCTGACGGAAAACACGACCAGTTATTCATAATACGGGAAGTGAAACATCAGCGTAGCTGGAGAGCAAGTTAGACAGATGTCAGACAAAGCCGAACTGTCAACCTTATGCAGAATGCAGCAAAACTTACCCCTGAAAATGGGTGTGTTCTGCAAATGCAGGGCCAAGTTGCATATTTCCTTTTTGTTTACAGTACAATACCTTTCATGCATGACTGAAAAAAGTCTGTCTGTCTCACGCAGGCATTTACATTTACATTTAGATTTACAGCATTTGGCAGACGCTCTTAGCCAGAGCGACTTACATAAGTGCTTTATGACTTCACAGTGAACTTCCTCCCGATACTAGCTCAATAAAACCAAGGCTATGTATACCATCGACAATACTCTGTTGGGAAAGTTTTTTTTTT
>JAODUD010000062.1:23856196-23871947 GCA_026784285.1 Stomatorhinus walkeri
GACATACAGTGACTCAGCTGTTCGGACATCTAATGGGAGTTCATTCCACCAACTTGGTGCCAGAACAGAGAAGAGCCAAGAGGTGTGTCTTCCTTGTGCCTTGAGGGGTGGTGGCAAATTCGCTGTCTACAGTAAATCTGCTGGATGTGTAGAACATCTATGAGTACCATCCTCCAAACTCCTCCAGTGAGACACATCACATACTTATACAACGCCTTTGGATCACAGTACAGTTTAAATTAATCCCGCCATGGATATTCCCTTTTCTGCCTTCAGGGGGGCAGTTGTTCCTACGGAACATATGGCAACGTCTTCTTGCATGGACGTTTAGAGTTAGATTTTTTCTCATTTTTTAAAGAGTAGAAACAACATCTACTGTATAAAACATAAATAAACAGTTGAGGTCATATGCGGTATAACAATTTTAGCTATAATATTGTGCAATACACATATTTTTTTCAGTTGTTCTGAAACCTGAATTACAGGTTGATAAAAAAAAAGTGCTGTAAGCAACAGAGAACACCAACACCAGAGGTTTTGCTGACTATATGTTATACAGCAGTATATAATGGTATCAATCATACTGCCCCTGTCTGCGGACAAGCTAAATATACACAGACATATAGACAAACAACCAGACAAAAAGGGGTACAGAAGGCAGATTCGGAAATGCTGTCAGGACATGCTCGGGGCTCAACCGCCGTTTGATGAGATGAGATCTGAGCTCTGTATCCTGCAGTTCTGAGGCTCAGGGGAAACTTATTCCAGTACACATTGGCTCAAGCCAAAAATAGACAAAATTTTGAGTTCCAACGCATCAGAACATGAACTAGGCATGACATAATGCAGAGGAACGCCATGACCTTGACGGAACGAAGGGGGTGATGATCACACTGTTCCTGTCAATAGGGTTGCAGGTGAGAGGAGGACAAGCCACCCAGAAGGTTCCTTCACCACACTGCTGTTTATGCAAACACTAAGGACTTTGGCTGTGTGTAAGAAGCCGCTGCACTCAGCTTTGCATGGCTGTCTGGGAGGTTACTGTGAAACCTGTGTGGTAGGAATTCTCAGTTCAATGAAAACATTTGCTACCCTGTAATTTTATGAGGATGATTCCTAGTGAGTACACAGGTGGTCTGGCGTGATCCATCAACCATTTTCAGCAACCCATTCAATGGGCAATGAGACTTCTATGAAGTACTCGCATTGTGAATGGAAACTAAAAACAGCTAGACATGTTCCGTTTAAAATGAAATCTTAAAACTGATCCTTATTTACTCAGCAGCCTTGAAATCATCAACACTGCGGGCTACTTTAAATCCTCTGAAATCTGCCTTTCAATGCAGGCCCTTGTACATGTGCAACACCGTTAGTGAGCTTGTGTACAATGCACCTCTGTCAAACCTGTTGATTGCCACTGGGCAACATAATAAGCTTATGGTTTATACTAGGGAAGGGTGCAGAAAGGACACAGTGGAAGACACTTATTAAACAATATTCCTAATGTCATATATTATAAGTGCTTTGATCATTGTCTAAGGTAGGCGTTCCTGACCTCCTAGTGTTCCACCATTCTGTGGAGTATTACAGGATAATCTTGCACTGAAAAATAATGCAGCGATGATTAGTTTTGTCCCATAGTTTCTGGGATAGATTCTGGACACTCCGAAACCCTGAACAGTACAAGTGGTTTCTGAAAATGTCTGGATGGATGGATGGGTGGATGGATTCGTTTCGTGCACATTTTGCTGAATTTTATCATGGGGAACCTTCCCACTAGTCTGTGCAATCAGACTGTAAACAAAAAGTTGGGAATCCCTAGTGTAAGGAACTGTGTCACTCTGTGAATTTTTCACAGCATGCTCTAAGATCTCCTAGGAGAGATCCAACATGCCTCAGAACCTTTGGGGTTCGTATAAGGTGTCATATGTTGGGTAAATATGTAGAACATGCAAAACAAAATGACATAATGTAGCTGAAGCCTCCTCTGATCTTCCAAAAAAAAAAAAAACTCAAACTGATGTTGTTTTTTATTTTCTCGACCTAGTGAGGAAAAAATCAGAAGCTGCCAGTACACCAGTTTGACAGCATATCTTGTGACAAGTCTGGTCTCTGTGCTATTTAAACCCTCCTGCCAACTCATCTATGCAAAACTGTGACTGGCATTCACCCAACAGCTGCAGATTTCTACAGTTAGGAGTGCGTCAGATATGTACTAAGAAACTTCAATCATAAAACTCAGTAACCCTTTACATGATAGGTAAGAAATCATGGTCCATCCATCTGCATTCAGACAAGTCTATCCAGCAAATCGTCCCCAGATTGTGGTGTAGCCACAGTCCTACAACAATCAAACTTGCCCCCTCATTACTTATGACATTAGAGGCAATGAACTTTGACAATTCCTAGGGGGCAGAGGAGCCAAATGGGTCAAAGGTTATAGAAGACACAAGAGGAGAAAATAACTCCTTCAGTGGGTGAGACATCAAGGCTGCCGTCAATCAAGCTCCATCAAAGTGGTGATGAAGTATGTACAAAATCTATTTAACAGGGTAGGAACAAGTAATGAAACAGCAACGGTAACCATTACCCGACTGACTCCAGTCATCACATTAAATATAGACCTGTTGATTTCCACCCAGTATCATGCAAACGGCTCGACCACAACCATGTGCAAAGTGGTATTAAGGCAAACCAGAAAACCAGGACCCACAATCTAAAAAAACAGTGAGAGCTCAGGAGGGATACATCCAGTTTCCCCCAGTACTCACCAGTCTAATAAACTGCGAAAATAAAAGCATCAGAAAGGGCAAACGTTAACTGCAAGCATGAATGAAAACAACAATCAGTTACCGACAGAGGATCCATAGACTGGCTGTCATCCCATGAAGAGAAGACTCAGGGTCCTCAGCCCCAGAAATGGTCATTTACACAGAGCAGAGGTGTGTGAGAAGAGAAGGCGGATACCAGGGAAACAGGTCTACCTTGATCTCTCTTTGCTCCACTGACTTCTCCCATATCTGTTGATCATAGGCTCCGATCTGTAAAAAAATTAACATGAAATTGACCTTATCAGCAGTCTTTCCATGCCACCTGAGACAAATAAAGACACATTAAATGGTTTAGTTCCTGTATTCCTCAAATACCCCAGACACAAAGGAAATAAAAACAGAAGTAGCTCATAGGAGAAGAGGAACAAAGATGTGACTAAAAATAAATTATTCAATATCATTTACTTAGATGTTTCCTTCCCCTCTGAGCCCTCCAGATCAGTCTGACACCAACGGCGATCTGAGATACCCGTGTCTTGTGTCAGTAACCTCCTTCAGAACACATCCCTGTAACTGTACCATAGCTGGACTGCTCTCTGCAGATGTGATCACACTCTGTGGCCATTTATCCTTTTATAAACCTCCGATCGCTGGGATGCGTAAGCCGTGAAGCTCGATGCAGACCACACACCCGATGGCAGCAACGTGAAAAATACAGTCTGATTTCTCCCCCAGATAATGAAGGAGAGGAGTTTGCCATTAGCCTCGTTGTAGAGCAGTGGGCACTTAATTACACCTGATTGAAACCTGCATCCTTCTACTTCGGTGCTTTTAACACTGGCTGCCCGTCTGCTTTAGGATTCACGGGGTGAACTTTTACAGCACAAGGTTATTTTCCCCATATAGAAAACAGAATGGATCCATCCTTCAGACCTGGCATAGACAGGGATCAATGACAGGAGGCTGCTGAACATAACCAGCTCACGCCTCGAAGTCAGAAAATAGCTGCCACCAGGGATTCAGCATGACACTTGATGACACGCACTGCCACACTTCCAGGAAAACCCATCCTGGTATGAGAATGCTCTGTCATCCTTCAGGGTTTTCCAAAGGATTTTATCCTGAGCAAAAGCAAGCATAGAAAAGAATGAGCAAGCAGGGCAGGAGAGTATACAGTCTAGTAGTATTGCTTTTTTTTTAGAGAAGTTCTGAATCTTTGGTGAACAGCTGTAATGAGATGTTGATGACAAGTTTGTCAGCTGAAGTGTGCAAGGATATAGTGCCCGTGAAGTTGCTTGAGAAGTGGGTCCAATCATGACCAAAGCTTGGAAAATCAATACAAAGCTCTCTGACTGTCGGGAAGGGGGAAGCTAATTAGCCAGGCTCCTGGGGCATTTCCTAGCGAGACAAGGGAGGTCGGCCCCGCTGGGTCTTGATTGAACGCACTGCATATTTCATGAATCCGTCTCGAGAGACAGAGGCACGTTTAAAGAGAAGCCTGCTGAGTAGGGCAGCATGTGGCCACAACAACAGGAGCCTGCTTGCTTTTAGGGAGCAGCATCCACCACAATCCTCCCCCCGTGGCCACCCCCCACACCAGATTCCACAGCCAAATAGGTTAGTAAGCCTGCTGTCTACCTCCCAGCCAAGCCTGGGACCAGCTGACACAAACAGAGAGGGTGCAGCCATCCCACAGCACCATGCCATGAAATACTACCGTAATATCACTTACATAAGCGCACGGCCAATGAGCACGATGGAGGGAAATCAAGGCTTCGAAAAGCAAATCTCTGTCTGACTGCGGAAATGAAATCTGATGTGCAGCACAGCAATGAGGGAAGAAGATTTCAATGTGACATGATGTAAGAGTACTTTAGAAAGACTCTTTATTGATTAAAAAACCCATATGTTAACTGCCCAGATTTTAACCTTGTGAATCCTTCAGTGGCTTGCTGTACAGTGACACTGCCAGGGAGAATAGATTCTCAGAGCACGGATCAACATTGACAAAGCCGATTGGCTCATTCACTGGGCATGAGCAGATAGTTGCCGGGATTAAGTAATGGCTCTCACGTGACTGCACAGAGCAGCCAATGCGCATAGGGCATGCTGTTGCTGCTGGCAACCTTCAGCTAATGCAGCCCTTCCAGTTCTAATGTACCCAGATCACTGCTGAAGTGTCTGCTGAGTACACGCTGAAATTGTCACACTGAGCCGACAGGAACCTTCTATATCTGTCAAAATAAGACACAGATATTTGCAATTTTGTAGTTAGATAAATGACTCGGTGATGCTTCCAGATGTTCGGAGCATTGTGAACTGTTGTCGATCATATAGAATTCGAGGATCAAGCTACTCAACTATCAGTCTGTAGCAGACACATTACCAGATGGTTAAGATCTCTTTTAACCACCAAGAAATGTCTTAAGACCCATCACTTCCAGAAGCAGCTCAACTAAAGCCACCCAAACATTGACTCCCCCTGCCATTTGGAACCACTGGATGCTCTGCTGTATACTGTGCTGAGGTGTGGTTCCTGCAGTGTTCTCTTGGAGTGATTTATCCGAATGGCTTTTCTCATATCAGGTTCTATAGCATGTTGTGTAGCTCTCTTCCTGCACTTGTTACAGGTCACTGATTGGAAGCGCAGCCTAGCAACACTGGTACCTGAGTTGGCTCCTTGACCGCTGTACGCTTGTGATGTACCATCTGCTTCGCTTATATGTCACTTTGGACAAAAGCATCTGCTAAATAATTAAATGTAAATTTCTTCACTGGTTGTTCCAGGCGCTCTGCACCGGACTTGTCCTTTGAGGGGAAACGGGATGATGATTCGGATGAAAAACCTGCATTTTCACCCGGCGAGTGAGTGAAGCTAACTGATAAGTTAGAAATGTTAAGCTCCACTTTCTCTTGTACCTCACTCACTCTGGATTTCCCACAATGCCATCTTTGTATCTGTGTTCTTCACTTCAACAAGGAAAATTGGTGAACGTAATTTATAAATTCATAAATTTGGAATCTCTGGTGGAGAAGCGCACCTGTCACCTGCCACCTGTCCCCTCGGCCGTTACCGGAATAATGTGGCTTTGGACATGGCCTGTGCCCATTCTGTGCCCATCTGTGTCAATGGGCACACACACCACTGCCAGGCCTGTAATCTAAATCGCCAAACAAAAAACAAATCCTATACTTGAGAGAGCACCTCCTGAAAAGCTGTTTCCTGTTCACCCTAATCTTACATTCGCCATGCCACCCTAGCCGCCATCAGCTGACTGTAGGCATGGACGGTATGCCACTCCCAAACCTTGGGTGTGCCAGGTGACACTGGCTCCGGGAACTCCCCGAAGGATAGACAAGGCCCAGACCAGTTATAAAGAAACACACGCGCGCACACACACGCACACACTCATGTTGCCCATACACACTCACACACCTACAGTATAGTACATACATGCCCGTACACACTCACAGTACATACAGTATAGTACATACATGTCCGTACACACTCACACACCTACAGTATAGTACATACATGCCCGTACACACTCACACACCTACAGTATAGTACATACATGTCCGTACACACTCACACACCTACAGTATAGTACATACATTCCCGTACACGCTCACACACCTACAGTATAGTACATACATGCCCGTACACGCTCACACACCTACAGTATAGTACATACATGCCCGTACACACTCACACACCGACAGTATAGTACATACATGCCCGTACACGCTCACACACCTACAGTATAGTACATACATGCCCGTACACACTCACACACCTACAGTATAGTACATACATGCCCGTACACACTCACATACCAGCAGTCCGTGCAAGGAACATCATCAAGTGGAGGAAACTTCTCTCTCCCCAGTCTGTCACGTTCCGTGGCGCTGGACACGGCTGGTCTGTTCGCTCACCCAGCCCGGCGGCGCCGATTGCTGGCGGTGACTTCATTGTGATCCACGGACAGAGCCCGCCATATGAACGCCGTCACCCAAAAGGCTCACGGCACGATGCCTTTTCTGTCCTTGCGGAAAACCAGCAGCCACTCCCATCTTAGTTTAAAAGTTTTTATTTTGTCATGGTTACCATGGCTATAACATCAATACAGGCATCTCGAGACAAAGGTGGCGGCAGAAAAGATTATGCCATTTGTGACAGGAACTGTAACACCGCAGAGGGATTACTTAAATGAAAAGACAACTGTTTCCTGAAGACTCAAGACCAGAGCTGCATCTGGAGGAAAAACACTATTTTTACAATAGGCTCCATTTTCATCCCCCCCCCATAAAGAAATGAAATCCCCTCAGAAGTATTTGCTTCAACACAAAGCTTGTATCAGATTTCTCCCTCAGCCTAAAAACGCATCCTCAGACAAAAGTAACCACTTTCTTTATCACCCGGGAATCTCCGCGGCTCACAGGACGGCTGAGGCCGGGAGCAACCCTGTGCTGATCCTGGCCGCCGCGGTCAGGAGTTTAAAATGAAAGCAAATAAAAACAGCCTTTGCTTTACTCTGTTTCCTGGCAACGTGGAAAATCATGCGTGGAGTCTGCTAACGTTAAATCGATGTTGAAGCCTCCCTCCGCCCGGCTGTTAAAGAGACTGGAGTGAGTGGGGGCGTGTTCATTGCCCTAGTGCACAGACATCACCCGTGGATTCTGTATCCACTAATTCACCTCTACATAATCTTTTATAAAGGATACAGGTACTTCTACCCCACAGCAAGCAGAATACAAAAAATCTGCCCGAAACATGAATGCAAGGAATCAGCTTCAGAGAAGCTGCAAGAATCCACCTGGACGAGCCAATATAGGTGTGACTGCTGCCACTGTCCCCATGGCGATGTACCTTCTGGGACACGCTACACACCAAACAGGTTTACTGCGCAACCTGCCTGACTGCAGCCGGAGAATTCAATACGTGGCTGACTTTCATTCTGATCCGACAGTCTGCCCCCTGCAAGCGAGCGACTGGGTAATCTCTGCTGCTTTTGATACTTGGGGATGAAGCTGGGTTGTCGGAGGTGACCCAGGTGAGCGTGTGCTAGGCGGGAGAGGCTAAGCGACCTGCACGTCGCGGATGGGACCCGTCTGTCGTACCCATCTCCAAAGATCAAGAATTGGATCCAATCAGACACCGGCTTTGAGGGAAGTCACAAGATGAATGTTAGAGGAAGAGGTGTAATGAGACTGCAAGCTCTCTCAGGCCGACGAGTTGGCAGACACAGAAACAGAAGAGTTCAGTCACAGGAAGTCATGTCCCTGGCAGCTTCCTGATAAAAGTCAAATAACTGCGTAGAGAATGTTAATATCAGGATTTTTGTAGATTCGAAAAATAAAGCGACTAGCTTAGAATGCTTTTTAATCAGTCATTATTCCTTTAATTTCCTACTACAGCTACAGATCTTATAAGATACAAAGTTGTTTTACTGGTGAAACCAGAGAGTGTGTGGCTCGATGTGATAGGAGGCTGTGCCTGCGACTGGACGGATGCCGATTCAAATCCCAAAGCAGCGGAGTGATTTCATTGCTGGGCCCTTAACTCGCAACAGCATTATGAACTGTCTGATCCAGCTTTTTCAATTGTGTGTTACTTTAGATAAAATTGTCTGTTAAATAAATAAGTTTACTTCTATTTTAGCAAAACTGATAAATTCAGCAAAAACGAACAAAAAAAATGTATAAATTCTACATTTTGTTATCTTTATCCTCATTTACATTCAGTTTTAAAATCAGAACATGCACAGGAGCAGGGCTGCAGGCGATGTGCAGATGGGCATGCAATATTTATCAAGCAGACAAGATGTAGGTCAGCAGAACTGCACTGTTCCAAGCAGGAGACCTGCGGTGCATTAATGCATTAAACACGTAATATCACCCCATTATATAAAAGGGAAAAAAACTGCAGCCTGTTGATGTTATGCAAGGTATACACATCCATGCCCAACAATGCAGCCGATTGTGTCCATTGTGGAACCTGTGATGCGGTGGATTCTGTACAGAAAAGGCTGCATCTCCGGAGAAAGGTCATCTTTGAGGGCTTAAATAACGTAATTAATACATCGTAATACCTTTAAGCTTGAGCTGAGGACTCGGAAAGATGGAAAGACTGGGTAACATTTATAGCACCCGTGTCCCTGTCCAAGTGGTGTCCGTTACAGGCTGTCCGCCACGGTGCCTTATAAATTCAGTACAATTTAATGAGCTGCTCTTGCCGCTATCGCCACTGCTGACATTAAAATAGAGACAAAAACAAAAAGCATGTTTCCTTTAAAGAGGTTTTAAGGCTTCCAGCTTTCCAGCCGGGGGCCCCACAAACGCAGGAGAATATCCAAGGGTGGCGGGTCAGCCCACCGGCAGCTGGGGCGCTACAGGGCTGCTATCACACCTTGCTGAGCTTTAGAGAAGCCTGGCTCGGGGGAATGAAGGAGAGAACTGTGTGGGGAATACAGCTGCCAGAGGCGATTGCTACTGTCGTGACCTTTAACCTCAATGCCCCACATGACAGACATGGATGTGTCTAGGGGACGGACAAAAATATCAGCTGAAGAGCAGACGGCATGAACTATGTCCCTAAGAGTGACAGCTACAAGTCAGGCTGGGGGAACGGCGCGGCAAATAGACGACGTTTAAAAAGCGGCTGGAAAAGCATGCAAGCAACACTCACCTTCTTCTGGTACCAGACGACTGCATCTCTCACTGCGGACGCCATTTACGCGGCAGGTCACAGCCCGCGGGTCATTTTAGGCTGCGAAGGAAGCGGGCAGAGGAGGAGAAAGGACACAGTGTGAGTGACGGAGCTCTTTCAGCTTTTAAACTCTGGCTTCGCCTCCTCAGGTGGGTGTGGCCCCCTTCAGAACAGACACGCCCTCATGAATAGTGAATCAGGCACTGGCAGCCAGACCGGGGTGGAGGGGAGAGGAGTTGCTCGTTTACTCAGGCCCCGCAGCTTGAGGCAGAACGGATTCATTTTAATATAAGACTCTAGGGCATAAGGCTCTTACAGAGAAGCATGGGTGAGGCCTTAAATCACCTCCTCTAGAAGCAACACACTATAATTACGCGGCGCTGTTTACTTGTGCCACGCTGTCAGGAGATGTTAACAAACCAGGAATACTTGTAATGCCTATTTTGCTTTATAAATACCCTCGCGCAGGGACGGGTGCACGTCAGAGTGCAGAAAACAACTCGGCCCAGCTTAACGGCTTCCGGTTTAACTGCGATGGCGAGTCGACGGGCACACGCTTGCGCCACACTGTGAAAACATGCCGATTAAGCGGCTATATTTATGTCAGTCGGACGGGTCGTCTTCCCTGCATTGCTCTGGATCAATAGTTGGGAAGGGGGGGGGGCGGGGGAGTTGTGGACTTGTATGGCAGCAAGCTGCTCCAGAAGGGGCCTGCTGGCATTATGCAATCCCCCCCCCCCACCCACCCCCCAGACACCACAGCAGAGTGGGGATGGGGCGGGCAGACTGTCTGGCAAGGGAGCCCTGCAGCCTCGCACTGGGAAAGATGAGAAGCGGCCGTCCATTTTGTGGTCATAAGGCAGACACGCGCAGAGATATATATGCACACATTCACATGGACAGCGACAGAATGGATATGCAAAACACGTACACACATGCACACATGCACACACGCACACACACACACACACACAAACCACCTGACTGCTGATAAACACACACTTCAAGCCTGTGGACTTTATGGCCTCTGTAGACACAGGCTCTTCTGTGAATGTCAGACAGCCCGTGCGATTGTCAAAAAGGGGCGGGGCTTCCTCACCTATAGACGATATGGACAGCCACGAATCAGGCTGCGTCGGCTCGTTCTCCATGTGTGTGGTGGGGGTGTGTGGGTATGTGCCCCCCCACCCCTGACATAAACACCTGTTTCTCTTCTTTCACCCTATAAAAGCTGCACTGCCACTTTTCACAGAACAGGGCCTTGGAAGGGACTTTTGGAAGCCTGAAGGTACCTGGATGGTCAGAGCCAAACTGCAGACTTGCACAATCCCACTGTAGAGGACTGTTATGCTCTGTGCTGGGGGGGTTCCTGGCATCACAAATTTCTGGGAACAGTCAATACTACTGCAATCAAATTCACAGAAATGTGCCCATGTAATTTAAGGGCATTTTACTAACACTGTGTTAAAATTTTCATCTTCTTCGTTCTTTGGGGCAGAGGAGTCAACTGCACTCAAAATGCGTAAGGAAAATGACCTCGTCGTAACAACCATGAAGCACAGACACACACACACACACACACACACACACAGAACACAGAGTATCCAAAGCTGTTGTATTCCCCATGCCATCATAGGAGACAGAAATCTCCCTGTTAATTCTCAGTTAAACTAAAGCCGTTGTTTATGTGTGTTTATGTATTTTACCAAGTGTGGGGAGAGGGACTGGAGCGATACAAACAGAACTACCAAGCAAGATGATTCTGGGTTCCCAAAACCATCAGCTTGGCCTTCATCTGGCCCAGTAAACCAGTGGAAAAACTGTTCTGATTAAGTATCATGTGTAACACTCGCCCCCCCAGGGCGGGCAAGCAGAAACCGGCCCACCTGATCCCCCAGTGACCCTAAACACCCTCCTCGCATTTTCAGCACCACACAATCAACACCGAGGCGTAAGGTTACCATAACAACTCGAGCCGTTTCACTTTGATTAAAATGTACTATTGCTAAGCTGACAGTCAAACCCGTAATGACGGAGCGCTTCTTCCTTACAGCCTACTTAACGGCTATTTGGATATCAGATCCTGATCCATCCACTCGAATCCATCCAGCGGTATTTACAGCAGCCCTGGGAGTTGCTCTCTTATAAAAGGAACATAATATGTGACAGTGGAAGGCAGCGAGCTGCACAGCAAACATGCTGAGCTAATGAGACTCATTCAGCTCCGTGCTCTGATATTCGACACCTGAAACGCAGCCATAGGTTGGAAACAGAGCAGAGAGGGTGCTTCCTGCATGTTCATTGGCTATCCCTGGGATTATGATTGATGGAGCGAACCAGATGTTGGACACGCGCGTTAAACTGTACAGGCTCCCGGTTTTCATGAATATGGTACAGAGAGTGGTGCTATGATGGGCAATTAAACTAACAGGGACACTGGGAAGACCATCTGAACCATGGATCCATTCCATCAGAACTAATTCGGCATATGATTGAAAATGCATCTTTTTAAAAATCCAAAGTAAGTTCAAATGCTTCTTGACGTACACTGAACTCTCTCCCAGTACTGTTGGTGTCTAGTTATTTCTCTGTGCTAAGGGTCCTTTCAGGACAATGAGTGGGGTTCACAAATGCTGGTCCTCGCAACATCAGAACCTTAGAACCTTAAATGGCTACCAAAGCTCACTGAGACAAATAGCAGCCCTACACTGTAGCAGCTGATTTAGCAACTGACGGCTCACCAAACCCATAACGACACCTTGGCGGAAACCTGCTCATTTCACAGTCACCTCATCATGTTGAGGCACGTCCCAGTGCTCTACCGCCCCCCTCCCCCCGAACAAACTCATCTGAGATGGGAATTTGGAAATCCCTGCAGAAGCAGGGTGACTCAGTGTGGGGAGCGGCGTCTGACGGCGGACATGTTGTCATCACGTCGAAAGTCTGTGACAACAGAGGCACCCAGATCAAAGCCACCAGCACCAACAACACAAACTCCAGTAACTTGGACAGAAGAGAAAAGAAACTGAATCACTGTTGGAAGAATCACGCTGTGAAACTCAAGTGCATCTACTGGATTGCTATTTTGTCAAAAAGAAAACCAGTAGGTCTTTGGGCATGTCATCAGAACTTTATTTTTTCGAGACCCACGAACGCCTCAAAGAACAGCAAGATGGGATATGTGACGAGAAGCATTCCACCGTTTCAGGCTACTGTGATTCTCAACATCAAGTCAGCTCCAACTAGCCATGACCAGAGCCTGTGAGCTCTGGAATTGACCCAGCACCACCCTGTGACATTAAGGTTTCGTCGCCATGCAGAGATTAAAGGACAACATGTTTGTAGATACATGACCTCACTGATGTAGACGGTGTGATGCCTCTGTCCCTGTACTACAAATACACCTACAAAGAAAACTGCAGGTTAATTCACCTGAGCCAATGTCGATTTGTTGAGGCCATTCGAAAGATCAACAATTGTTAAACAACAATTCTTCAGACATAAGGACCTTGAAAATGAAAAGCTTGGTTCCCCAGCCACTGGGAAGCAGTGACCTTCAAAGAAGGTGTGCAGAGGCCTTGCATTACATCCAGAGGGGGATTAATGTGTACGTTAATGTGACGACAGACATAAAAGCAGCAATTACCCAGCTTTCACAGACAAAGATCATTTCAAATCTTGTGGGGCAAAAATACTTCACGCTTGAACGCAAAAGTGGATTTTAAGATGGTTTTCCTTACAAGATCTGCTAACATCCTTTCAAACGTTCACAATATGAATCCACTGGGTTATTTAATTTCACGGCAAGCCTTGTCTAATTGAAAGCGTAAGCATGATATAGACTGGGATGCTGGATTTTGCATAATTTGGTTGATAGTTAATCGTGCCAAGGCTCATGTGGGCCCTGGACTCAGGAGAGGTTTTCTTCTGCTAGTTCATGAACATGAGTGTGTGGGTGGGGCGGTGAAATAGTATGGAAATCGGCTGCAGATCCACATCCCAAAATAAACGCAAGACGTTTGACAGGGGAGGGGCTTCAGTCATGAGGGAGCCCACCCAGCTTTGCGTCTATAAATATGGATGTCATCAAAATCAGAGTTGGTTGCCATAGGCTGTACGCGATGGGGGCAGACCGTGTCACGCCCTGGGTGTCACATGGCCGGCGTCACGCAGAAGCTGACACTTGATGGGGGTTTACTCCTGCCTGGCATGCATTCCAGTTTAAGTCCTACTGGAACGCTGTGATGGCACGTGCCGATCCTGGGCGAAGGGCAATGAGAACGTTGGCCACAAACACCAAGAAATCACAAATGAAATTGCATGCAAGACTCATCAAACAAATTACAAGGCCATTACTAATCACCTGGGAACCCGACTACGGCACTCGAAACAGGAATTAGAAGCTCAGTGGTGAGTTATACAAAGAAAGCCATTCTTTCACCACAGGCAGACAGATGAGAAGTTACTTTCCAGACATTACCGTCACCTTTCAGACTAATTCAATAACATGAGCTAAGCTTTTTCAGACATGGCTCCGTGCTCCTTGGATGGATAGCTAATGCAAACAAAATTACAACAATATTACTTGTCTCACTGTCAATTTTGTACACACCTGAGTATCAGACAGAGAGGGATGAGGTGAAAACTCATGGAAAAATCATGCGGTAACTTTACCAATGTAAAGTAATAATTTTGAAGATGATTCAAGGCGCACTGCGAAGGTCCACACAGGAATACGCCTGAGAAAGAGTTCAAAACATTGAAGAACGACACCGCTGAAAGGGGCAGAGTTTCCATTCTGGCCTTCACACCGCAGCTATAAATAGAGACGGCTCACGGCGAGGTACGGTGAGCCGGCACAGAGGACGGTCCGACACGCCAGCGAGCTGACCTGTTTGCAGAGCAGCTCCTCCAGGAGAGCGGAAACCATAACTTCGCCAGTCTGCCACCTCCCCATTAATCCCCCCTGACTCATAACACACAAACGGAGCCAAAAATAAAACACACTGAGCATCCCTCCTTCCACATCACAGCCAGTGCATACTGAGGAGGAACCAGCCTATACCACCAAAACATTACTCACCTTTACTCAACCTTCTGAGTTTATCGAGTATTAGTAGCATTATTACACTTACCTGATTACTCGGCCAGATCATTTTCCAAAGCAACTTTCAATTATTTCTATTTATACATGGAGGCATATTATCGTAACCTAAATTAGAAACTTTCAGGTCCTGCTCATTTACTGGTCTCATTCTATGCTGCAAATATCCGACTCTTTTAAAGACAAAACTACTGTGAGCAACCTATTGCCTTTATATAGGTAATTGCATCTTGTAAACAACATCATGCAAAGAAAAAAAATATCACATGACCTGCACACATGATGCCCTTGCAAAGCACTAATGTAAATGAGACAAGCAGTGCCATGTTTGACATCTGGGTAGATCACTTCAACTGGTTCGATGGGTCCTAGCATGGGAGATTAAGATTAATCTTAATATTAATTATTTTACTGCCTATCAGGCAGAGAAAGAACAAGTGATTAAGGTTGAACATGACATGGATCCAGTGGAGCAAGTTATGCAAACATCTATTGCAGAGAACAGAAAATGCCCAAATGGATTTTCCAACACAGCATGGGCAGGAAGATGAACATTAGCTTAAACATTAAAGTGGACGTTTGTCCCAGTGAAAACTGCAGCTTTCAGTCTGATCCTGCAAATTCTTTTTTTTGTTTTAATCCATTCAACCCGTGATGCGTAACCCAACTCAATGTGTATTTTTAATGAGAGGGATTACTTATGTAGACTTTCCTGCTCAGCAAGGAGCACTAGTTCAGAGCCCAACCCGGTACCATGGAAGAGCGACGGAGAATTGGGGAAGCGCCGAAATGCCGAAAGCTGCCACCAGGGTCACGCATCCCTGTCGGCACCAAATCAGAACACAGGAATGCCGTCATCCACTCAGCTATAAGTTTGACAGAGCTGGAGGGAGGAGGGGGGAGCATCCTGATTCATGTCATCCTGGGAACACGTTCAAGCACGATGAATGGGCCACCTCGCCGCAAAAAGTGCGATGATTGGGCCACCTCGCCGGAAAAAGTGCGATGATTGGGCCACCTCGCCATAAAAAGCACTATGATTAGGGCCACCCCGCCAGAAAAAGCACTATGATTAGGGCCACCCCGCCAGAAAAAGCACTATGATTAGGGCCACCCCGCCAGAAAAAGCACTATGATTAGGGCCACCCCGCCAGAAAAAGCACTATG
>JAODUD010000062.1:23872047-23885566 GCA_026784285.1 Stomatorhinus walkeri
CGCCACAAAAAGCACTATGATTAGGGCCACCCCGCCACAAAAAGCACTATGATTAGGGCCACCTCGCCACAAAAAGCACTATGATTAGGGCCACCTCGCCACAAAAAGCACTATGATTAGGGCCACCCCGCCACAAAAAGCACTATGATTAGGGCCACCTCGCCACAAAAAGCACTATGATTAGGGCCACCTCGCCACAAAAAGCACTATGATTAGGGCCACCCCGCCACAAAAAGCACTATGATTAGAGCCACCTCGCCGCAAAAAGCGCGATTGGGCCACCTTGCCGCAAAAAAGCATGATGATTGGGCCACCCCGCCACAAAAAGCACTATGATTAGGGCCACCCCGCCACAAAAAGCACTATGATTAGGGCCACCTCGCCACAAAAAGCGCGATGATTGGGCCACCTCGCTACAAAAAGCGCGATGATTGGGCCACCTCGCCACAAAAAGCGCGATGATTGGGCCACCTCGCTACAAAAAAACAGAACGTGGCAGGCTGTTCACAGGGCTGCCACCCACCACGATGCCAACGGTCGGCAAAATGTTCCAAGAAAAATTTTTACAGTACTAATCACAAAAATTTGACAGTACTAATCACCATAAAGGTGCCGGATTAAAGGAGCTGAACATGTGCTTAAAGCTAACGCGGCCGTATAAATAGCTATGGTGGCTAGCATTAAGCTAGGCAAGCAGGGCCAGATAGGGCACCAGCTAAGCTAATGACCCAGACTGCTGCCTGAATCACAGATGATCTGCAGGCTGAGGCCCCACAGAGCTCGGCGTGTGGAACCAGAAGGCAGTTGTGGGAAGCAGCCTGGAGCTCTCGCTCTCTCTCTCGCCCTGGGGCTGAAGCCAGGGTCCCTCAAGGGGTCTTATAGCCCAGTATCTGTTTACCAACATGGCTAAAGAAACATGACTGTGGCTATTTTACCTTTAGTACCTCATAAACACTACTAAAATTTTACAGTATGCACACCTCTGTATACATTCAAGCAGGTGCATGGCATGTCCAAGAAGATAAAAACCCTTGATTCGGTATTCCTGGGCTCTGATAGCCATCGTGTATCTCCTTTTTAAGCACTGTTTCATTTGATCCCAGGAGTAACCAATAGTAGGCGTGTGCAGCAAACGAGTGAGCAATAAGAGGCAAGTCCCGTGGAGAATGATGAATCACACTGTCTCAAAGTCAACGTTGATGAGAATGGTGAAGCTGATAGTGTCATCTGCGTCCTTTCTTCCGCTTTTTATATCAGAGCCGCCAAAGTGCCTGAAAACTGAAGGATGCAGCCCCCTCACTAATCACTTTGTGTCCGGTTCATTAATCATTCTTTAACTAATGTGATGTATGTGGAATGTAACCAATTAATGGCCAATTTTTGTGGGCTGCGGTGGCCTAATGGTTAGGGACGTGCACTTGTACTTGAAAGATTGCTGGTTTGAATCCCCCAACTGGCAAGGAACGACCCACAAGCACTGCTCCCCAGGTGCTGAATTAGCTGCCCCCCTGCTATGTCATGTTTAAGGCTAATCGTTATAGCTCAATGCCAACCATCCATCTTCCCTCCCATCTCAGACGAATTTCATTCATTGTAGTATATAAGTAGAGAACATAATCACACCTTTGCTGTACATGTCATTCTCACCAGAAAGACTTCACGCATTTAAAAATTAAAAGCAAAGGCCAGCTTCCTGTCTGCAGCTCCCATCTGCTTATATTCCAGCCTGCCTCTACACAAATAACACACTTCTTCCACTGCTGCCCTTATCATTTGTAGGCCAGGCCTCCTGTTTCTCCTTCACAGGGATGCGGACATTGGGCACATGGAAATGACTGGATCTAGATGCAAATTGATTGCCGTCAGATTTTATTTCCAGCTCCACAGGTCCTGGAGGGCAGATTAAACACAACCTCTGAGCACATACGACCTACAATACATGAGCCCATTGCGTCTGAGGTCAGCAACCGCGATCCAGAAGGACTGAGTAAAGTGTACCAGTTTTTTTTTTTTGCTCTAGCAAAGGAATTATTTGGATACTAGGTTACTGCATCTAGGATTTCAGCTGTAAATCAGGCACCAGCTGCTGCATGATGTCACACTTCACAGAACTGCATCAACGATAAAAAAAAAATTACATGCATTTAACACACTGGGAACATGCTGACGATGCCAACTGTCCTCCATGATGAGTGTCTTGTTTTGCTAAAATAAATGTTGATTTTTGTATTACATGAAATGTTCAAAACGAACGTGCGGCCATCTAAACGAACATGCGGCCATCTAAACGAACGTGCGGCCATCAAAACGAACGTGCGGCCATCTAAACGAACGTGCGGCCATCTAAACGAACGTGCGGCCATCTAAACGAAAATGCAGCCATCTAAGCGAATATGTGACCATCTAAACGAAAATGCAGCCATCTAAACGAACGTGTGACCATCTAAACAAACATGCGGCCATCAAAACAAACATGCAGCCATCTAAACAAACATGAAGAGCATCATGGAAAAAGGCATTTTTAAATGCTGTATAAATACAGCACTTGCGATGGGCTGGCCTCTTGTCCAGTGTCAATCCCCACCTTCCCAACGTGCATAGAAAAAATAGGTGTAGAAAATGAAATGATGGATGGATGGATGGATGCACAACCCTGAACTACCATTACAGGGAAGCAAACATAGGAAATAACCTGACATTTATGACACAGTGCAAGGGGGCGTGATATAAAGCAGCCAGCTAATTAGCTCCATAATACAAGGCATTATGGGTAGTCATGGGGACCTACGGGGAGCCATGAAAAGCAGCAGTGTGGCCTCAACCCAGAGAGCTGTGAGCTTAGCGTCCCGCTCGAGAAGGCACCAGCCCTCCTGCTGCCTCCTGCCACTCCACCTCCTGCTGCCTCCTGCCCACACACACCTCCCCTCCAGTGACTGACTCCGTCTCCCATATGGCGGACATGTTGTGCATTTGCACAAAGTTGTTTAACAAATGAATCCTTAATCTCTGTCGTCCAGATTTGCAGACTCTGGTCCAGACTTGTGCAGCAATGAAGCATGCCACTTGTCACCACAGATGGAGGACACGGAAACAGCACACATGCGGTGCGACGCGGCGGTCGGACTGCGGCAAGAACGTAGAAGCTATTCCCCACCGCAAATCACTCTTGAACAAGGTTTCCCCACATGTGAAGTCTGTCACATTGACCGCTCTCTTGAGCAACGGCTATTGCTAAGTGGGAGACGGTCACCTTCCAGCCGGTGGGGGGTGCAGACTTGGGGACGCAGAATAGGGGGTGAATTTGTGGAAGATAGAGAGGAGTGTTGCGGCTGACGAGCTGGAGCGCGGCCAGACAGTGCTGTGGAGCTCTCCAGTCGGAAGCTGACTCAGCAATTTTAGCGGGTGGGCTAGAAAGGGCATTGATCACATACTCCCACACAAATCCCGAACCGGGACTCAGAACACGGCAGAAACACCTCTAAGCCCTTCTAATCACGACAGAGACCTTCATTTTTTATGACTGGTTCAGCTGGGCAATTTAACAGCTAAATGGCATCCTTGTAAAATATAAGAAAACATTTCCCTGGTCCAGACCAAATCCTGCCTGGAAAGCAAAGTCACCTTTTTCCCAGGATTATGTGATTTTCTTGTGGCACGAAGAAGGACTTGGCATCTGGCAACAATGGAGGAACAAGATGCAGGAACAGAAGTTCATGGTGGTGTTACGAATGAGAACAAATGTCTGTCAGGTGAGAAAATCCAACAGCTGACTGACAGGAGAACGGGCTAAGCTGCAGCTCTCAGAATCAGGGTAAGAGAAGCTGTACTGTCAGAAGAGGTGTGACGCAATTCCCACACCAACAAAACTCGCGTGTGGTTTACAATCAGACAAAACAGATGCACGTCCTGCATTACACCGAAGGAGTGGTGCAGAAAAACAATGAACCACTGGCCACCCCACGGAGGTACTGAATCGTTAACACTCTAGCATCCACTGCTGCAGAGCAACAGAGAAGTTCTTGTGGTCACACATTTACAAAAATGTTAGACAGTCAGGGTATTGTATCCTTCGGCTTCATTAGAGGAGAGTCTCCCCATTGCAACACACCGAGAATGAACTTACGGATAGCTATCAACTAAGTAAACTGGTCCAGTTTGACTCCAGTGTATATCTCAGTGAACAGTCCAGATCTGCTTCTCCCTCAGTTCTGGCAACAGGCAGAAAAACCACTTTGGGAAGCACCAATATTAATGACACGACTGAGATTTAAGACTGCGGGTGCAGCATCCCCCTCCCCTGTTTTATCCAAAGAAGGAGACATTTGCCAAGACAAGTACAAAGACCATGTTAGTCCAGGGAAGAGACAGCTGATAGGGATGAGGGGTGGTGGAGAAGCCTTTGCTCACAACTCAACAAGGCAGAGATTAAGGTGACAACAACTCCCAAACGTCCTGGACCGAAGGGCTTTCAGAATCGCTTTAGGCTTCCGAGGCAGCCCATTAACTTCATTAGGCTAAATGCCTGTTATCAGGATAGATAAAAGGAACCACTTTTATAACCATCTGCTTAGCGGAGTGAAACCGCTAAGGAATGTGTATACAGCGTGTTAAAAATCGCTACTAAGTTTACAAATATATGAGTGGATCGGTGATAATTAATCCCGGTTAATGTTATCAGTGTATGCCTAAAATATAAGCACACTCTGGAGATACACAAATATAAGATACCTTAATGAATAAACCCTTAAAGCGACATTTGCATTTTTTAACCTAAGTGAAGGAAGGTTTCAAGTTAAAATCCAATGTGTAGAACGATAAATAAGGATGTAGTACAGTTAAACTGCACATTCAGAGCACATATATTTATTATCTAATTCGTTTTATAAAGGATTTCGCCTATAGTGCTGTATTTGCATTAAAGAAAATGAAGTGGCATCATGTAACGGAGTATATAATATTTATTTTATGATGCTTTCACGAATAAAGTATATTTGGCTAAGAAGCTAAGCTAATTGTGACGATCCTTACTTGTCTCATCCTGCAACCCTATTGCCCTTACAGCCTGTTATGCGGTTTTACTTGGTAATTCACCTCGTCTAAAATCTGCGCTCTTCACTGACTTACACTCTATGGAGAAACAATCTGAGATGAAAAAGTATAAATATTACTAATGAAAAAGCCAACGGTTAGCAATTTTATATGCGGTTATACCGGCAGAAAAAATGCATGCTTTCGCATGGTACAGTGGCCAAAAACACGAAAGCCGCTTTAATTATCTGACTAACATTAGCCAAATAATAACATTGCTGGTAAGTGCACGGAATTCGGTGATTTTACCTCTGCTGGGTTCCGTCTGCATGGTCGTCACACCGGCATTCACGGACGATAATGTCTTGACGCTGTTCTTCGACATTAATGTGAAATGTTACAGTAGCGCGTCAGCCGGCGCGGCTCCGCGGTCCGTCTCCCGCTGACCTCCAATCAGTTCGCCGCTCCGTTCCTGCTCCTTGCCGACATGATTTGTATAAAGGCGCACAGCCGTTCAGCTAACCGCATATTTTTGAAACGAATATCTTCACGTAGTGTATCTGGTCGCCAATAATGTAAGGAAGATTTTCTTAGTAAGTGGTTACATTATTCGGAATAGTTGGTTCCTTCCCTGAGTTGTCGGTAACTGCCGACAATGGCTAATTCGCATATCACTAACGGAAAAATAAATTTTAAGCATATATAACAGTTGCCAGATGTATTTATACCTTTGCAGTTCGTTTTATTATATTAAAAGGGCAGTCATGCTGATTTTCACAAAGAAAATCGGAATAAAAAATTATGGTCTTGCCATATGCATGCTATTTCACATATTAAATCGATTGTCGTTATTTATACATGTTTTCATAAAAGGATGTCTGTGTCACGTTACTGGGTAATAAACTGGTCAACTGTGACAGTACTTCTACGTATATTAAGCATTTTCAAACGTAACTTTTCCATTTGCATTAACTTACATTTATATTTACTTAAGCTCTCTGTGAACCTTGAGTAGTAGGTTATTGTACACAGACCACAAACTATTCTTATCTCAATGCATAAATCTTCAAACACTCAGTCAGGAAGACATGAATTTCAAAATAATATAACAAAACATTTTCTCATAATGATGCACTGGTATTCCTATAAGACACCATATTGAAACGGCAATACTACGCTATTCCGCAGTAAAAAAATCTTTGTAAATAAAAATCCTTGTCCAGTGTTTCTACGGTTCTATATACGGCGGAGTACAGTAATATGTTACTTTGGTGACCTCTATCGAGAGCGCCCTGGAATTACATGTACCGCAAATGCCGTCTTTCATAATATGGCATAAAATACCGAGCTTTAGCCTTGTTGCAAAGACATGGAAAGGTTGTATGCAATGACTGAAGAGACAATGGGGGATATCAGGGCTATCGTATGATGACTTAGTAATTTTCACAATAGGTGTATTGAAAGTAAGGATAAATTAATGGGGAAATGATTTGTTTAAGTCTGTTTCATATTTTGTGGTGTGTGTTGGAGGAAGCATGGGAAATTAGTGTTTATGCTTCCGTAGTGCGCAGGCCGGGGTGACCCTTCATTTGGAGCTTTATTCTTGGTTTTTAATTAATCTATCCTTTCTATCTGTTTATTTGTATAACTATAGCGTAATTCTACATGACTTTTGGAATTTTTATTTGATTTGCCAATTGAAAGAAGGATATAGTTCACGGTGAAAATGTCTGAAGGATTCTTATACATGGGGTAGTCATAGTACCATAACTAATCGTAGCCTGTGTTCACCTACTTCAAATTTGTGTAGCTGAAGCGTAGTGTTTCTTTTTCAATCAACAGAAATGTACAAATGTCTCGATAGGTCCTCTGCACTTCAGGTCCATAAAGCGGTCTACAACTTTAAATTTATTGAATAAACATATTTATGTTGGAATTATTTTAGTCTGTACAGACTCCAGAACTGCAATGCAGTCGTGAAAGTGAGAGGAAGGTGGTGTCGAATTTAATGTTAGAGGGTAGGGTTAATTTCGTAATCAGGCTATAAAATGTAGTCCATTCTTAACATATAATTACACTTACGTCAGCTTGTGTGTGTGGTTCAGCGAGTTAAAATCATGCCAATGAAATTATTTCATTTTTTGACCAATTAGCAAGGCCCTTAACTCCTGATTGCTCCAGGGACATCCTGCTTAATAAATACATGTGACTTCTTTTGTAAGATAAAAACATTATGTAAGAGTATGTCTATTCATCCAGATTTCAAACCACTATCCAATTTAGTTTACCCCAGACAATACAGGACGCAAGGCAGGTAATAACACAATAGCTAATAAATGCGGATTGCCGGAGAAATCTCATACTGCTCTAATACGGGATTCGAACCTCTAACCTTCAAGGTGCAATGCAACAGTACTACTAATCGGGGACCCACGGCGCACATTCAGAACATATAAGAGCTGTCTAATATTCTGTCCGCGGATGTTATGAAAATGTTTCCGCTATGAACATGCTTATAAGAGACCATAAGCATGTTCTATATACGGCGGAGTACAGTAATATGTTACTCTGATGTTTCCTTGGATGTTATGGAAAAATTTGTAATAATGTAGCCTATAAGAATTCTCGCTATTTTTACTATTACATGTTTTACGTTGTTTACGGTAAAGACCTTTGACCCGAGAAATGACTGAATATTCCATTTTCAAATCACGACTGTGGCGTATGTGACTGACAGAAATTTGACCCAACCATGACGTCCCAGCAACCTGCTGTCCAATGGGATTAGAGAATGAAAATCAATGGCTGATGGGCGTGAGAATAACAGGAAATGAAACATGCCAAAGACACTCCGTTAACGTTGACATTTCTTTATAAATATATATATATATATATATAAAACAAACGGGTTGGATTGAAAATGTGCGCCTTTTACAGACTAACTCATAACTAGCTGGACTGTTTTGCTAAATCGACGACTCATCCAAGTGAGGCAAGTAAATACGTATGTTTTAATCTAAGCATTGTTAGACGTCGACATTGCATTGATTCACTAAACATAAATTTGAATGAGCTCATTTTAAATAGCATCTAGTATAATTCCTTTCGATTTTCTATAGCTGACTAGTAAGATTTGGTCAGCAAATGGTTTCTACTGAACAGTGTTGTTAGCAAGGTATAGTTATGAAATCAACTCTATCTGTATGGTTATATGTACTTATGCGCGTATCGAAAGCGTTAAAAGTGTGTATGTCTTCATAAATTGAGTCATTCGCAGCCCGCTTTGTCTGTGACTGAAGAGGTATCCACGTAGGTACTGAATATATAATATTTTTTGCTATTTTCATCACAGACGATGGTGCCACTATTTAGGGAAAATAATTTAAATGATTTTAAAGATTCATTGACCAAATGGGAGTGAACATTTTTCCAGATTAAAAGCCAGTGAGTTAACTAGTTTTCATGGTTGTTCCCTCCAGCCCAGCATTGACTGACAATGTCTCTAGCGCAGAGAGTGCTTCTCACGTGGATCTTCACACTGGTCTTTCTCATCATGCTTGTTCTCAAGCTGGACGACAAGATCCGATGGAACTGGTTCCTGGTCTTCCTCCCCGTGTGGGTCTTTGACGTGATCCTCATCATCATGCTGGTCGTCAAGATGGCCGGTCGCTGTAAATCGGGTCACGAACCCCGTGATGGTCCCCAGGACCTTCGGAAGAAATCCTGGTATCTGGTGGCAGTGTTGCTGAAGCTGGCTTTCTGCCTGGCGCTCTGCGCTCGGCTAGAGCGGCTGGCCGACATCAAGGTCACCTTCGTCTGCATCCCGCTCTGGGTCCTTCTCTTGGGGGCTATGGCGGAGTTGGGTTACAACATCTTTCCTGACCGAAGGGACTAAGTCTTTAATTCATACCAGTAGTGGATGTGATTCTGCTTGGCCTGCAACCCTCAGCGGGCATCTCTACTTCGGACAATGCGAGGGGGTTACCCTTTCAGGTTCATTGGGTCTGTATGCAACCTGTAGGAGGTAATTTTAAGTGCACTGACTGGACAGGTTGCTCAGATGGACTCCCGCCCTTAATCAGTCATTTCCATTTGCTTGAGGAATCCTTTAAGTAAAACAATGTTATGTATTGTAAGTATGTAAGAGTTCCCAGACCAGGTTTACACAATCCTCCAACCTGCAGAAATTCTTAACTTCTCATCCAGACTGAATGCATCTGTTGGTAAGGAATACTTTTTACATGTTTGTCCTTCAGTACTGAGCAATTTTATACTGGTTGTGGTGTATATATTTTTGTTTTACTTTTAAGTCAACTAATTTCTGTTTGTCACAAATGATCTATCATCATTTGGTCTGTATTCAGTGTGTAGTTTTGTATTGATTGTGAATAAAACATAGTTTTTCATACTTGAAGAATCTAGATTTGTTTTGTGGTTTGTATTGTTTGAATAAAATCGGAAGTTCTACAAATACTATGTTCCATCCGACTATTTCCAACACACATAGTCCCCGCATGTTTCAGTAGATGGCAGTATTGAGCACACATGCCACACGTCTTCAGATTGAGTGCGCTGTAGAGGACTTAAAACGTAATTTTGTTGTGTTGCTGTACAAAATTACCTTTCAGAAATAAATATGGGAAAACATGTATTTTAATTGTTAAACTGGGCCCCTATGTAGGTGCCCTTAATTTCCTTGGAAGGGTGCTGAACATACGCTCACAATATTACTGTAAAACTAAATTTCACTGCTCGTCTAATTTTCCCTTTAGTTCATGTTCCAAACTAGCACGCTTCGTGATTGAAATGTTTTTCTGCCGTATCAAATGAGAAGAATCTGGGGTTCTTGATAACGAACAGCTACCAGTCGGCAGCCGCCCTGACAGGCAGGGTCCTGCGGTTTAGCGTTCCGCCCTCGGCCGACATTCCAAGGCAAACATGCTGGGCTCCTGCTCGCGTCTCGTCAGGGGGCTTTGCTGACTCTTAAGTTTTGCAGCAGGTCCTAGCCATCTGCAGCTGGGTCTGAAACAGCACATCAGATGCAACAGCCACAGCCCTGACGAAGGTTACGTCATGAGGACATTTGTAAATAAATATCTTCGTTGTTGACCTGGTAAGCCATTTTTTGTTCAGTGACGCTCTCTCAGGCAAAGACCGACTGCCTAGAACAGGGTGAGCTTGTCCATACATGCAACCAGGTGGATATAACTGATAATCCTTAGTGGTATTTCAGAATATCAACTTAGCAGCAACCTGGTGTGTTTGTGTGCGCGCGCGCGAGACTGTAGATGTTGCTGATGGCTTCATAATCAAGGAGTGAACTTCCTAATGCTCATCATCAACCAAAATGGGATAAACACAGATTTTAGAAGCAGAGAAAAGAGAACTAAATAAATGTGCGTTTTTAAAAAATAAAATGAAAAGGTCTCTTCAACTCTCACTTTTATAAAACAAAAGGAGAAAAATGTGACGCTTAACATTTGATCAGTTAAAAAAAAAAAAAGTTATGGGTGAAGTGGTAAGGGCGCACATATGGAAGCGGGCTAGATTTTACACAGATTTTCAACAGCAGTCTTTGGAATATGAGCACGAGCTTCCCCACTCCCTCACTCATCCGGGGGGCTGCCTGCAGACAGTACGTGGTCACAGACTTGCTTTCAACACCAGGAGGCACTAGTGAGCCAAGTGTATACCACAGCAGATGGTCTGTGTGAAAAGACGCTGCATGTTGTCACGCCACCTTTGAGTCCACCAGGTAATGTTGTACATATTACATAAGCTAAGCTCCAGTTAGTCCTCCTCTTGACAGAACACACCATTAAAACCAGTGTCAATTCCACTATAAAAAGCTGAATAGTACAAGGACTTAAAACAATCTCCCGTCAGTTTGCTCTGCATACTGTGCTAAACGCAAAAAAGATCTCCTGTCCAATCAAACTTGAACCATGAGCTTCCCCTACCCATCAAAGTGCTATGGATCTACATTTCATGTAAATTATACATATATAAATACATATATGAAAACAAAATATGGTATAAATGCCCATCTTTCAATTATTTACATACATTACATACATTATTCACTGTTCGCTGCATTCAGGACAAGTTGTTCGGTCATGTGACCTACCTCTGTCCAATCAAATCCTGCGTAGAGGGGCTCCATGTCACCTGTTTAAATGGAAAAACGCCCCAATGTTTCGAACCTTTATTAGGAGGTTCAAATTTAGGTATAAATCACACTACAAGTTCAAAAAAATATTTACACTACAGTGCTGACATTTAAAATTGAACAAAAAATTAATATAAATAAACTCTATGGAGGGTGAAGGGGTCGTTAAAAAGAATTGTCATAAAAAAAACAAAACTGGTACTTATGGCAACTATAAGAACCTACAACTTAAAAAATAGATTATGTGAGGAGCTGTTTGCTTGCTGAGGCAGAGTCAGCTCGAAGTGCTTGGAGAGAGGCCCCGAGGAATGTGTCTAGCTACCTGTGTTCCACATCTCCACATGGCAACAGACTGATGTTTGCCCCACCGGACTCACAAACCCATATAACATACCACTGGTCCATTTTGTGTGTGTGTGTGTGTGTGCGTGCGTGCGCGCGCGCGTGTGTGTGTGTGTGTGGGGGGGTTAATTTCTGGTACAAAAATCAGTATAAAAACTCTTTATGCTGCTCATGCAGGGTATGTTTTAAAGAGGTGGGGGGCCGTGTGTCCTGGGGGATGACTGTGGGCTTTGGGTACACCATGTCCCTCTGCTTCCCACTCCACCTCTGGGGAGTGCTGGTGTGAGGCTTGTTTAAAGCAGTCCCAGACTTTGGGGGATCGGGAGGCTGGGGCTCATTCTCTGGTGGGGGGGCCAGAAGGGAGTCCACAGGTTCTGATTTGATGTGGGGGAAGGAGGAGCGTCCATGACTGGTGATGTCAGCAGGGGAGTGGGCGGGGTCAGATGGCTGTGGGCAGTCCTGGGGCCCATCCTCAGCTTTGCGGTGGTACTGTTTCAAGCGGATGTGCCAGGCCAGGCTGCAGACAGACGACACTGTCTTGAACTGGTGCACCACGCCGCGAGGGATGTAGTAGATGTCGTTGTCATACAGCTGGATGCGGGCGTAGCGGATACCTTCCCGTCGGAGCTGGTTCAGCTTGGCATCATCCACCCACTGTATGCACTGGGGGTGGGGGTTAGGAGAGAGCGTCACGCCGCGGGGCCGCATCTCCCACGCAAACACAAAGCTGTGACTAAGAGTTGCTAATGCAGCAGCAGGAGTGGAACAGCAGCACACCTCAGCCAGAGGAGCCACCAGGAACCTGATCCTCTTCAGTCAGCCACGGCTTGCTCCATCCATCATCAATCCATCCATCATCCATCCACCACTCGCTCTCTCCATCCATCCATCCATCCACCGTTCGCTCCATCCATCCATCCATTGCTTGCTCCATCCTAAGATGGGATGCCTGTCCATCGCAAGGCACTTACACATACCATATAGGGCAGACCCCAACACCATGCTACCTCCTCAATGACCCAGGCAGCTCAACCAGACCCACCTGAGAGAGGGGAGGCTCGTGCAGGTCCAGCTGCAGTCTCTGTACCACATCCTGAAAGTCTCCGGCGTGGAAGCAGATCACGTCTTTGGTTATCCGCGGGGGATCCGCACTACGGAGACAAGGCCAGATAGTCAGCCACGCGCCCGTCCCATTCCATTCCCAAGCTTTATGCCCTCGCTGAGACCTTGACGGAGTGCTGCAACTTCCCGCACCATAGAGACTGACAATAATTTGAGCGGCATGGAAAAGCCGCCTTCCTCACACTAGGTAAACAAGGCATCTGGCTGACAGGTTACAGTCAGAGTAGCATCTGGCATGGAGCGGGAGGAGCGACGGGAGGAGCGACGCGGTGGGAGGAGCATCACTACATGCAGGAAAAGACGGCAAAGCAGAAAGTCTACGTTTCATCCCCATGAAGCTTCAGGAGATTTCCATGTAAGACAGATGCGTTTCATTACTGGAGATTAACCTGGAAACCGTGTGTGTGTTTGTAAGCTCTACATGTTTACGTTCGGGGGATGTTTTAAATTAGCGTGCATATTATCAGCACTGGTCCCATATGGCAGAGATAGGGATCAGGTACAGCATGAGCATGGAAATCCGCAGAGTGTATGTGTGTGTGTGTGTGTTCCCATATTTATTACATTGTGGGGACCAAATATCCCCACAATGTGCTAAAAACCTCTAACTTTTTCCTTTTGGGGGACAATTTTCATTCCCCATCAGTATAACCCCATTATTATAAAAATATGTGAATGCAATTAGAAAAATTTAAAAATGCTAAGTCTTATTTTGTTTGATTACCTATGGTTAGGTTATTTAAGGTTAGGGCTGGGTAGGTCATCATAGTTGGGATATGGGCATCATAGCTGGGATTACGGTTATACCCTAAGTGAATGCAAAGTCCCCATAAAGATATGAATATGTGGACTGTGTGC
>JAODUD010000062.1:23895229-23921748 GCA_026784285.1 Stomatorhinus walkeri
ATATTTATCACACTATGGGGACATTGTGTCCCCATAAGGATAGGTATACCCGCTCACACACACACACACACACACACACACTGCACAGTGCCACAGAGGACATCGGGGGTTGTTTCAGGGCTGTTGTCAGAGCCTAAAAGAACCATGAACTTCAAAATAATGCCTGCAGGCCCAGAGCAACGCTGGCCCACAGGATATCAAGACGTGGGGGGGTTGGGGAGGTGAAAATGTACTTCCTGTCAGCCAGGGACACGGCCTCAAGCACCTGATTTAAGAGCGGACGGAGCCCTGTCGCGCTACAGTAAAATCAGCCCTGCCATCGGTCATCCTGAATCCAGTCTCAACAACACAAAAGTACAATAAATCAAACCCTCGGGTATGGAGCAACAGGTTCAAAGGGAAGCCCTCAAAAAACCTGCTAAATTCTCTGTCACTGTGGATCTCAAAGGTGTGTGTGTACGTGGGGGGGTTGGTGATAAAGATAACCTCACATGGTGTCACTGCACCCGGTGTTTAAATGGGGGTCACATTACCACAGGGATCCTGCAACACTCCAGCTGGGTCGTGAAACCACAAAGCGCTGGGTCAGTACAGGTGACAAACTGCCTCGGTACACTTAAAAAATAAAAAATAAAAAAAAAAAAAGCCTGGGTGAAACCCTGGGTAGCACAGGAGAGGGGAGGCTGGCAGCACTCCTCCTGGGCAGTGGGAGGAGCCTGGGCACAGGAGGCGGAGCTACAACTCACCCCACAAATGACGTGATGGCAGAGAGGGAATTTCCAGGTCCTTCCTTGCTTGTAGCACATTTTTCACAAAGTCTGAGCAGAGTTAGATCTACAGCTACAGCAGAAACAATGGCTGCTTTTTCAAATTTATTAAACAAGAATCCACCCTCCACACATACACACTTTTTTGCTACAGTCACACTGTACAAATACACCCACTAAATCATGCAGCATGACTTCTAGGACTCCAGAGACTTTCCTGTTAAACAGGGACGCACAATATATCAGTTACCATATCGGTACTGGTCGATATTTGTTAATCAAGATAGCAGTATTGGTCCAATGTGTCAATACTGGCTGAAATTACCAGCTGATATTTAAACTTTATCAATTAGCTATACCAAAACGTAAAGACATCACTACTAAAACAATGGCGAATACCAAATTGGACAAACAGTCATTTTCCGTATTGGAGAACAAGGGATCTCGACGGCTCACTCACATTTCAAAGACATCTCAAAGTACCAGCCAGCGACATGTTTTCAATATATTATTCAATCTGGCACGCAAATCAATCATTTGTTTGTCACAGAATAAAAATACATTATTTCACTCACTGGCGCTGCCAAGTTTCACCCCCCGCCCCCCACCTCAGAGATTAGCCCTTTACGCCATCGGCGATATTAAACGAAAATATATCCCTTATCCGTATCGGTCAAAATTTCAGTATCAGTGCACTACTACTGTCATAAACAAAAAAACTAAAACTGCCTCAGTAAAAAAACAGAGGTATGTCATAAAACGGATATGAATAAAAGGCATCATTATAAACATAAACTAAATAAAAAGAATTTAATTTAATTACAGTGACTGTCCAAAGCAGGATTTGTATACCTATGGTGAGGGTATCGCAGGAGTCAGGTTCTTATACGGGTCTGGATAAACAGAAACGTGCAACACACAATAAGAATTAACACCAAAAACATTTTTGTGACAGGGCGGGTCTATGCGGCATGCAGGAGCCAGCCAATGGCAGGGGACTGAGCGGGTGGCTCACATCTGCGGGAAGCAGAGGTCCGGCGTCATCACCACTGAAGTTCCGGGCTTGTTCTTAAAGGAACGCCGTGCTCGTAAAGTGGAAAATAAAGGTCACTGGACAATGATGAAAACCCTGGCCGGGAAGGGGGGGCAGGGGTAGCTTTATGGGAGTGACGGTGGAGAGTTGAGGGACCAGAACACCCCCAACAGCAAAAACATTCACTGGCCATCTGCCACCTCCTCACACAGTCACTGTCCCCACCCCCACCAAGCAAGCGGCCAGGTCTCTGCTACCTCCCAGCTGCCAGTGTGCTATTTACCAGAGAGCTGAATATGCTGCAGCCTCGCCAGGCCTCAGTGGGGGCCTTTCAGCACCGAGCCAACGTGCTGCCCCCACCCCCGTCAACGTCCCAGGCACCTGAACTTACTCCAAGCTGGCCCAGGATGATAGTGTCCATCCCACACTGCCGGAATAGGAAACCAGGTTTTACACTTGATCAGGACAGCTGGAAATTCAACAAAGCACCCAGGGAGCAGTTCTTTTTTTTACTGAGACATAAACCTGCAACCTTCTGTTCAGAAACTTCTGCAGAGAATACTCCACAAAGACAAATGTATGTATTTATGAGATGTTGTGTAGCTAGGCGGATAGGAGATCTGTATATGTATTCAGAAGGTTGTGGGTTGGCAGAGTAATATCACTGGTAGGCCCTTGAGCAAGGCTTTCTAACCCTTAACTGCTCCAAAGCTCTGGATACAGGCTGACCCCGTTCTCTGACCCCAAACTTTCTCACCTGCCCGTCGTTTTGGACAAACCTGCTAAATCAATAAACATATTCTAAATGCAAGACTGCATTTTACGCCAGGTTCAAGTAATTATAAATCACTACAGAACAGGTATCCCCCTGCCGCACTATACACACAATTTAACATGCAGGGAATTGGTTCCCAAATAAAAGCTTCCCCTAGAATGTGATCCACAGCTGTGTTGGCGTTCCAGAGAGACCAGCCTCCCACGCTAGTTCCGCCATGATTCCACAAACGCTTCAGAACTGCAGCCAGCGGAGGACATGCCATGTTAACCCCTCAGGCTCTTCCCACCTTCCCCACTCAGCCTGAAACTATGATCCTAAAGAGGAAAAATAAATAAATCACGTAAATCGGGGGAGTGGGATCCAGCCTAAAGGCATTTGTTGAATGTGTAATAGAGAGAAAATAATTTTCACCCCGTGGGACAGCCAAGCGTCTGGGTTGAACATCGCCGAGGACTAACTGAGGCCCAATCCTCATGCCCCACAAGACATACATGGGTGCTCTTACATTACTGGAAGGGACACATCCCTTACCATTCACAATGAAATCTACACCTTAGGACGGCACTCACACAGCCTGCGAAGACCCGACAAGGGGACAGGTGAAAGGCCTTCGCTGTTCCATCTCTACGGCCTAAAGGAGTCGTATTTAAAGTGCCACTGGAGCCGTCATGGGAACCACATTCAGCATTAAGCAGACGAAAAACTGCAAAGTATCACCACACCTGCCTGACTCAGACTGCACACACATGCCGATCTTCCCTAACCAGCCGAGGTGGCAGGAAGCCTACAGCAAATTTTTATACATTTCTTTTCCACTTGTGTTGAACTCGGTTCCTCGAAGTGCTCGATGCTTCACGAGGATCGACGACGGGTCATGAGGCTGCTCCATATAACGATACTCTGCATTTTACGATCATCGAACAAGAGCAGCTAAATTATAGGCTTTTACTCGCCTTAGCGAGCACTGGCAGCTAAGCACACAAAACCTGGCCCAAAACACTTCAGATTTAGCTCATATTTTCTCTGATCAGAAATGTCATATTTGAATAACTTTTTTTCATGAAAATACAGGATATTTTTGCCAACATATGCCATTACCCTAACCCATGCTAAATAAAGCTAAACATTTTTTGAACCAGTTTTTCAGTAGATTTGTAGCAAAATCTCACAATCAACCATGGAAACCGCTGTGGAAAATAAATCAAGCCCCCTAGCCAATCAGAGGATACACAAATGTTTGAGCTATAGCTATTGGGGTATCTGGTATCAAAATAAAACAGACTTATTAAATTTACCAAATCCTACCTCCAGACAAAGTGTCTCTCTGAGAATTTCTGTAGAGTATTTAAGCATCTTTGAGCGTAATAAAAATGAAAGTTGCTCTTCAAAGGACAGAACAGTGCTTCACCAGCAGACTGCTGAGGTCACGTCAGTATCGACGCAGGACAGCCCCATCACAGACACCGACTGTATAATCCAGCTAGCATCTCTGACGCCGATCTGGGCGGTTCAAGGCTCACTTATTCGTACATTCAGCATTTTAGACTCTGCTCATCAGAAGCTCCAAATAGTTACAACTGGCTGAGCTGAACTCGTGCGACCCCATTACCAAACCATTACCAAAGCAATACATCATCAGTCCTCATTACGATGCAGCTTATCGTGACGGAACTCCGCTCAGAAATCAGAAGCAGCTGGGTACTACTTAAGCCCACATAATTTAGTCAAACAACTGTATCCAAACAGGAAAAAAAAAAAAAAAAAAACCGTAAATGACAATCTCAAAACTGTCCCAAAAACAACCATAAAACAGAACAAAATTTCACTCCAAATAACCAATTTCAATAGAGCAAGAAAAATAACTTAGGCCACTGGAGTATGTTCTTGGTTTGAGAAATAACTTGGAAAAATTCTCCCCTCAACTGATTAACAGTGATATTACAGTGATGACAGTGACAGACATGCCCCCATGCCCCTACCTGAGCATGGAAGTTTGACATTGTGGTCGTCTCGATATCCTTCTTCCCCAGGATCTCCATCTTGACAGGCGAGTTGGGGAACTTGAGGGAGAAGTAGTCTAGGAAGTCGGGAAGGTAGGAGGCCGCCCCATGCACGATGCTCATGGCGTAGTGTGCGGCACCAGCCTCGTTCTCGCTGAAGGCCAGTGTGACAAACTCCTGGGCGAAGCGCTGTGCCTCCGCAGGGGACAGGAGGGCCAGCTCCTCGCTGTAGGCATGGGCCACCAAAGCTCCGCCGTTGGGCTGCCTCTCCACATGCACCAGTCGGGCGAACTCCAGGCCCTCGGTGCCTGGTGCCCCCGGCTGCCCACGGCAGTCCTTCTCCTCCTTAATAACAGCGCCGCCCTGGTGGAGCATCAGGGGAGGTGTCACCACTTTGCTAGTCACCAGCCCCGAGCAAGTGGTCTGACACGACCTGCTGTGCATCCTGGGCCTCCTGCGTTTCTCCCCTTCTTTGTGTTTCTTTTTCTTTTTCTTCTTCATCTTCTTCATCAGGAGCTCTTCGGAGTTTATTTTTGGTCTCATCTTCTCCACTAAAAGCAATAAAAACACATTTTAAAAAGATCCTACTCATTTCTCACACTGAAACTGCAACCAACTAACAACATTAGACTTTAGCAGAGTCCTTTCATAGAGAAGCTCAGGTTGTGTTAAAGACATTAATACTGAAATACTGAAACTCCACTCAATACTGAAATACTGATTTACTGAAAACTGCACAATACTGTATAACAATGTTACTCTACAACATGTTACTCTAAGACAATTTTTGTCTTGGGAATATGCATGTAACACACAGCGCTAAGAGAGTTTTTAACATTGGGAGGAAATTCTGACCAGGAAAGCCGCTTTCAAACCATGTTTAACTCGCCCTGAAATTCACCTCGAATTAAACTGGGAGATCGCCTGATTCTTTTTTTTTTTTTTTTCCCAGAACTTGGCAGCGGATGTAAAGCAATAGCATTTGGGGAACTGATTCAGATTCAGCTTTCGCACTGTACAGGAATGCAGCACCGAGACGGAGCGCAATGACAGTTTTATGGTTTTACATGAAGGGGGAACGGGCAGCCGTAAGCGGTTTTATTTACGCGGCCCGGCTCGCCAGTCTGACACGGAGGGCCTCCACTAATTCGCCGGAGTAAGACGAACACAAGGAGAGATGAATATCACGCCATGTCCCTCCCACTACGCAACGGGTTCGCCTTACCCTACCTCTTCAAAACGCCCTAAGGGTCATGGAATTTTCCTGTTATGGAATGGGTGGGGGACTGGTGGAACTGAAAAATAATGCTCCAAAGAATCAGTGTTTAAAGAGAACAAATATTATAAACACACAAAAACTAACACCAGTTATAGGACTAATTTTGTAGGGAAAAGAAAAACAAACACCCTCAAAGGTAACAAAAGCCAGAATGTTAAATAAAGAGCGTGTCTAAGTTACCATGTATGCGTGTGTGATCTCAGATTCTGACGAGACAAAACCCCCTGTCATTAGCAAAGAAAAGTAAAAATCCCACAATATGTAATAAGTGTCAGATAAAAAAGTGATTCATTCTGAGAGGGAAAAAAACTGGCAGTTATTAAATTATTATTTACGAGACCGAAAGACGCTGAGGTGTCACGCGTCAGAACGACATCCACCAGCCCACAGCTACATCAGAAGGCCCGCAGGAAAACCACAAACGACGGAGAAGCGTAATCAGAGTTGCTGCAGGCGAAAAAACATAAACTGGGGCAGGGCGGGTGCCGGGGGCCACGTGAGAGCGAGCTGCGTTTTGATGGAGAGGAGGCAACACGGGCTGCGAGACCGCCTGACAGCTGGGGAAGAGAAAATGAATATTCATAACGTTTAACAGTAAGCCTGCCAGATCACAGCAAACAGGGCCATTTCTGATACCTATGAAATGACAGAGCAAGGCCCCACAGGTAGAGGAATCAGGGTTCCTAAAAACATCACAGACCAAGGGGGCTGTGTAATACTTAAATTGGCGGTGGGGGTATGGTGCCGCAGACCAGCGACACAGAGTCGCGATCCGACACAGAGACCCAGTGTGAGGCCACTAACACATGAACTCCAGTCGCATCCCCTTTATATTTTTAAATCCTCCCCACTTCCTGTCAGGTTACATCATTCTCACGTGATGTTAATCCCCAGCAAATGCTTTAGCCCACAGCAGCCTAACCGCTCGCCCCCCTCCCTGAGCTGAGTTCCAGGGAAATTCACGCAGGTAAAAGGACCAAGATCAAGGTGCACAGTGACGTCGTCCCCTCCCCCACCACCACTGCTGCAGCGCAGGAGGGGTGCGCGCTTGTCCCCTGTTCCTCCATCTGGGCTGGATTCCCTCCACCCCCAGTGAAGGCACCCTGCCGTTTCACTACAACATACATCCGGAAATGTACAATTCAAAACATAGCTGCCATGTTACTCTCTGCAAGCTGTAACATTAACATATTTCCAGGGCCGGATCCAGGCATGAGCTAATTAGGCAGCTTATTGACACATGTGGGCCCAGACAAGGTCAGGATAAAAGTATATACACATCACATACCGATACACATCACATACCGAATCTAGCTATAGGGAAAACAGACGGTTGCCTATAGTCTCCCAAATTACTAGCGTTGCAGAGGAACCAAATCAATCATCAGTTTCCTTGGTAAGCTTTGCCTAGGGCCCCTGAAACGGCAGAGCCAGACCTGCATAGTCCATAGCCATGTAAGTTTTCCCACAAACCACGGCTGGTGGGAGCTCCCAGCAGCAATCGCAAGGACGGTCTAAAAATAAGTCCGCCCCACTTGTTCTGCTGACCCGAGCGGCTCAGAAGTGGCATTTTACACAGTGCTGATGGGACAATCGCGGGGAGTGCTTCTGGCGGCTTGGGTGCTCACGAGGGCCGCAAGCAAAAAGCCAGAGCTGCCACACTCCGAAGCACCACCAGGAGGCAGAGGTGGCTGGTGGGCAACATTCCCTTCACAAGATCCTTGGACTGATGTTCCATTAAGACCAACATATACGTCACCAATAAACACAAGGCTTCATAGCAGAGGCTATAACAAGCAAGACCCTAGGGGGCATTCTAGTTAAGGAATATGCGTATAGCTTTGAATGCCTCGGGAAACAATACCAGCTTTATTAGCCTTAGCGTCTCACCAGCCCACACGTACTGGCGGATATTAGAGCACCAAGGTATTTTCAGGTTATGTTGGCATAACAGACCCTTCGAGCACCAGGTTTGGAAGGCTGGATCTCCCACAGGGCGCACACAGGGCAGGAAGCTGTAATACGAGTGCATCTCATTCCGGGGTCTAAAAAAGACGCATCCGAAGAGTGCATTCCCTCTGCTAAGCCTGGATCCAGCAGCACGAGGGTGAAACGTGCCGAGAGGCACGCTCACGTTTCACTGCACCTCGGCTTGCCCCCCTGGGGCTGGGGGGTGGAAACTGAGCAGGGACCGACCGACCGACCGAGAGACAGACGCACAAACGCGCACAAACACGCCAAGGCGTCTCTCACACAATGAGGAACATGCACATGAATTAAGGAACCAATGTTAGGGCCACATGTCAGCGACCGAATCCTGCTGGCCGGGTGGGCCGCTAACTCGGCAAAGGCATAACGCTGTTCACAGGGAGGCGCTGTCAGAGGTCACCCGCAAGCCATGGAGAACACTTACTGCTAAAAAAAAAAAAAGAAAAAAAAAAGAAAACAAACAGCGGGGCTCGAAAACTTCACACGCGGCATATGTTCAGCACGGAGTCAACACTTTCCATTTGCCATTAATTAGCATCTAATTATTCTAATTAGAGAGAGCACTGAAAGCCGGCAGGAGCACTAACTGTATACCCAATATGAGCGATACCGTGCGGCCGCAGCGCCGCACCAACCTCCATCACACTGCCGAACTGCGGCCTCTAGCAAACCAGCCCCGGGGGTTTCCCAGAAGCGGAATTCTTTCTGTAGAAGACACAAACCAGTGTCACGCTGGGAAAACCTTTACAGACCATTAAACGGTTCACTCGTCACTGGGCAGCGGGCCGGCAAACTCAACACTAATGGCACACGTGAGATGCATTGCAGGGAAAAGCAGGGTCCTGGACCAGCACCATGGCATCGAAAGCCAAATGATACTTCAACATAGCTGTGCGGCGCCATAATCGGCTCCTCAACATGCACTCCATAGCACTTCACTTTGAATCGCTACAGCGGGGGAAAGCAAAGTCTCCTAGGTGACTTCACGTCCTCTCGTATACGCTCATGTCAACTCCACCAGCCCCGTGTTTTGCCATTTAGTCAGGAGCTGGAGTTCACCTGAGTGGCACAGAGCACGCCAACGCCATGTTGGTGCACATGGCCACAGCACAGACCTAATGGAAGCGTTATTACCGTATGCTGACAACGCCTTAGCGGCAATGACTGCAGCGCGACGAGAAAATTAGCTGCGGCCAGCCTTGTGAGGCGGGGGGGGGGTGGTAGAGTCCTCCTCAGGGCAAAAACAGAAGCTTATAAACTGTAAACTTCAAGCCCATTTGGGGAAAACATTAAATGAGGCTTCATATCTTCCTGCCAAACAGTCAAGGAATGAACCAAAGTCTCGCGGGTAGAATATTTAGCTCAAAAGATTTATCTCAAATTTCTTCCATTTTGCCATAATGAAACACTTAAAGCACCGACATGAAGGGGTTTCAAATCCATTAAAATGTAAATATAGAACATCTCCCGCATATTAAAGGAAAACTACTGACACCGATTCTTTAACATAATTATCTTTATCAGCAAATTTCAGAGCCCAAGCTAAGTATGCGAGACGACTACATCAGCTATCCGCAAAAACTGCGGACGAGACATTTTCCAAGAGGAACATTTCATCAGCGACGCCTGCATATGATGTTTATTATTTGGGCTGCATTTCTTAGCGTCTCTGGGCCTGTCTATTTTTGGGTTGCTATTTTACAGATAATCACATGAAGCTATATTATTTCTGCTTGTTGGGCAAGTTTGCAGCTTACTTCAGGTGACTGTGAAGATATTTTGTGCTGCCTTTTTACTGTGAGGGTCTAGTTTTATAGACGGTTCTTCCCGCAGCAATTGGATTTAAAAAAAAAATTTAATTACTATTGTTCCTACAAGCCTGCAGTTTGCTCATTTTTTTTTTTATTTGAGTGATTTGTTAAAATTCAGTTTATATATAATTTAATCCTAACAGCGCTGTTAATTTGAATGCAATTCTTTTAGTTTGTAGGTAGATTTATTAACTTTTCACTGGCTCAACACGAATCTCAGCATGTTGGGTCACCTTAAAATCCGAGGTGGATTTTTGTGTTGCATGAAGGGGGGGAAGACAGATTTGGACGGCATTGTAAATGACCACCAAAGGTTATCAGCAGCTATGACTGAAGAGACAGCGTCGACAAATGCTCGCGTCCGTGACACGTGAGCTCAATGATTACAGGTTCACAGGTGACATGTCTAGACATATAGCTTCTTAGAAAAAAATCATTTATATTCAAACTAATGACTGAGTTGGATGTCCCCAACTTGTAAATTTGATGATCGGTCCAACAAGTGGGAAGAAAGAAAAAGGATATTGCCTCTCAGCCTCTTTAATGACACATGGTCTGTGACATTTCCCTGCAGCTCAAAATGCACGTATAAGACCTAGGGGGGGTCTTACCATTGTCAGTTAGTCATTCCAAAACATATCCAAAATTGAAGAAAAAAAATTGATCTTAAAAACAAATTATAGATGAACTACTTTAAATATTGTTTAGCATCAATATAATTAGTAGAGATTTATCCATTCACTGATTTATTTGTGGTCATTTGTTCTGAAGTTTACCTTTACTGTCTCTGCATGTTTTAATCTCAAACTTTTTTAGGGGTGAGTTATATCTCATTTTGCATTAAAACAAATAAATATTTCTATGTATGTGTGCGTGGTAGAGGCGGAGTTCTTCGAATACTTTTTGAATAACAACTAGCGAAATTCAACTCCTAATTTTGCCTGAATTGCCCATCCTTATTAGGACCTAATTTACCAAGAATAAACTGAACAAAGAATCAAATGCAAAAACCAAGGCTTTAATGTTTTGCTATCTGAATGTTGTGAAAAAGCAACTGAAAACTGAAAACTAACCAGACTGCCTGCACTGATTAACACCAAAAGCTGGGTGTCTGAAGGAATTCATCCCAGAACTTTAATTGCATCAGGCAGAATTCTAATTTCATGTCATTTCATAAAACATCTCCAAACACAAGAAAAATAATAGGCGCTGATAAAGTTAAAATAATGATAAACTGTTTAAATATAACTATACAGAACAGATTTACTTCACAACAGATTACTTTGCCTTTAGAATATATGGATACAGAAATATATCACAACGCACCCAAAAGAAGCGCATTAGGGTGACTATTGTGAAAGGTGCTATAGAAAAATAAATTGGCTAAAAATCCGTACTATATTCATTTTAGAAAAAACAGTGTGATAGTATAGCCAATACAGATTGGTTTAAACAATAATATTTTCCATTGTAATGGTGGGAAAAATTGAACTGGGTGTGTCTTCTGTGAGGTAGGTCTACAACTTTGTCCCAACCAATGAAATCAATGAAAAAGCTGAACAGACACTTTTAATGACGTCAGAGAATCAGTCTCCATGACAACTACATTTCTTAGAATACCTACGGAATATTTTGGACCAAGCCATGTTCAGAAAAAAAACTGGGATATGAAAAGACATACCTTTCTGGAATAACTTGATTTCTCCATTTTCCCTCTTAATCTCATTCATTACTTTGTGTTTTTTCTTTTCCTCTCGATCTTTTTCCTTCTCCTTCTTCTTCTCTTTTTCTTTGTCCCTGCCATTGTGGTCTAAAACAGAAAAAAATAAGATCATGTACATCCCCATTAAGATCTGATTAACTTAAGTGGCCACGTGGCAATTACGCTGTGAAAAGTGTATGCAAAAATTCATATTGTTTAAAAGATTCAAAGTCCTGCAAATTCCTTCAAATTCATCTAGCTTGTTATCCTGGTCGGGGTTACAGAACAATATAAAGTGTTATTTGGAAAAAATAAACTATAAAACAATATTCCCATAAAGCAGGATAAAACTAAATGAATGTAAACGCTGTTACTGCACAACTGGAATAATCTATAGTTATACCACAGCACATAAAAACTGCTACTTTACAATATAATGAAAATAATGTTTAAGCAACGCAAATTTTAAATCACAATTTGATTTTGAAAGCTTCCCTCTGATACTTTGAATACTTGCCTTGAGATCATATTCTGCGCTTTTGACAAATATCAGCACTGAAATGCTTTTCTTCCTAAGATAGGAAATGCACTTAAAGCATCTGTGGTTGGATTAAAATCAGGAGGCCTGTCTTTTCACGTGGCTGACTGTAGTTGCAATTTACTCCTGCAGCTGGTGTTATTTAGGGGGCGTGGTATACAAGAAATAAATAAATAAATCGAAATGACATTGCGATTGAGCATTGCTCGGTTGTCGCTACAACTTAACAAGCCCCTATAAGGAACTGAATTTAAAGGCGAGGATAAACAAATCCTAGACAGCATATACGCCCACACAACACCACAAATGTTTCCATGAATATTTGCTGCAATCTGAGGTCCAGTGAGCTACTGGTCATTGCACAAAACGGCCACAAAATAATAAAACCGCATCGATTAAACTTGCAGCGAATGATAAACGAGTCAATCAGGGCAGACATTTCAGTCATCGTGTTGCGACGGTTCCGGCGAAGGTCATGAACTTCATGTTAAATATGTGATCATGTATGTCACCGCCACTGCCGGGAAATAATGCTAAATAAATATATACGTTGACGCTCTCAAATAATACCCTGGTGCTGGGTCCACGTCACATAAACCACATCTATCTGCCCGCTACTGCATGGCCCACATGTTCATATTCCGCAACGCAAAGAGTGTGTGACAAGTATATTCACGAGTATCGCATCGATCGCGCAACATACCTCGAGTTTATAAATAACCAAAATGCTTGTTTTCTATTTGTAATTTGCAGACCTATTGCGAATCATTGCCGTTACCTTTCTGCACCAACTTCACCTCTCCATTTTCCTTCTTTACACCAGAGCTGGAAAGACTGTTTATTTCCAACACAGGTTTGTGTTTCTTCTTCAGTTTTTCCTTTTCTCGTTTCTCCTTGGGCTTCTTAAGCTTAGGGTAGGGGGCGAGGAAATCGCTCTGCTTAAAAATCTTGTGCCGGGGCGCCTGGATAGGCACCGTGGAGTAGCTTGCCTTGATGGGACCGATGCTCCATGTTGTCGGGCTGCCATAATTCTGCTTCTGGTGTTGCTTATCTGCCGTGCCGCCTCCTCCAGCTCCTCCGCCTTCCCCGTTTAGTTTCTTAGGTTTAAGACTCTTCTCCTCGTTTCTAACTTTCTTGGGGGGTGGAGGGTGATGGTCGCGGGACGACTGCGGACGACCCTCTACCGCTTCTTTATGTTCCTTGGGCTTTGGGAGTGGGTTTTTATTCGCCGCTGCGAAGTGAATGAAGCTCACTGACTCCGCCATCTTGGGGCTTTCTCTATTTACTCTCCCCGTCCTCTAGTGCTGTTTGTGTAAGAGGCAGAGAGAAGGGGCGGGGCCTCGTCGTTATTGACAGGCAGAGCGGCTTTGGGGCGGCGCCTCGGGATGATTGACAAGCGAAACTCCGTCATAAGGCGGAGCGCGAGGGCCGTTCACGTATCACGGAACGCGGGAAAGACGAGGCTACGGCTTCGTGTAAATACGAACGGAACAAGTAATGTAACGTTATATGCAGATATGTAGTGAAACAGGAAATTTTGGCCTAGAGCAAAAATTATTTAACTAGTTATGACTTTTATAACGATATACAGTTGCATAAAAATAATATTAAGAATATATTATGTACGTAATCCATTGTTTTTCCGATTCTTAATATGCTGTAAGTAAATTGTATACGTTTTCAATATTAAATAATTACACAAATAATTACAGAAGATCCATTTAGGTCCATTCTACTACAGCTTTTTGCTATCTTTTGATATTTCTGACTCGTAACTATAGTGGTTTTATTTATTGTTTCAGAAGTGCAGGTAATTTTGTGTATTATTTTAGTCCACTTCATATGATGAGTGGTTTATGGAAAAAAATGTGTTTTCTAGGTTGTCTGTGTTTGTTGTACTTTTCCAATTTTCCAATTTTAAATTTATGTTTCAAATGTTTATGGCAGATATCAAGTTGCACAGTATAACACAAGCAAACAGCTACAGATGCATCATTGAGTGTCCAGTGTTTCTGATTTGCAATTATTAGTTCAGTACAGTGTCTACTTTCAACAAGTTGATGACAAATCACCTGCTGGAATAGTCCAGCCAAGGGCTTTGTGTGGGTAAGTAGGAATAGAGATTATGAGACAGATGATCCACCGCAATGGCATTTCTTTGGCAAGTGTGTTGATTTAGTGTCAAACCATGTAGCTGCTACCATATAACACCATTTAAAACAGTCACAGCGATGAATTCTTGTGAAGGATTTCAAAAAGTTAGAAACGGCGTTCAGTAAATGTTAAGAATGACAAACAGCTCTATTCTTCATACAAGTTACTTAGTTTGTCTCATAGATCCATTCAAATACTGTTTTATACAGTATATCTCAGTATGCCACATACAAACCAGACCAGACAATTAACTCCACCTGGCAGTGTTTTAATATCCTAATCACCCATTTTTTCCTATTTACATTCCCTTACGGATAACAGTAACTATGCAGAATGCTGACCTGTTTCAGTTTCACTCTGACAGTCACAAAGATTAATTTGTCAGGTGGAGGGCTGATGTATTTAGATAGACCTCTCCAAATCAGTTTATTCAATGCACTGTGTGTTTATTAAACAGAAGCATAAAAATGGATTCAATGGCAGGTCGAGGCTGCTGGAGCTATAGAGAAGTAGACAGTGGATTTTTCCCCAGTGACAAAATAAGATGAATAGGATTGTCTAATTGTTACAAAAAAATATAAAACGTCTCAACTTCGTTTGATATATTCATTGCTTTTCTCTAATGTGGAATTTAATTAGTAAAGAGAAAAATAATACTACACACTGATCACAGAAATATTTCACTAAAATTCTATTCTTTCCCCAAACAGGAGCACGTTTTCCCCTTTTCCAAAACAGCCCCTCCAGTCCCAGTAGGTAATCACGTCACCTCTACACTGACTAGACTAAGAGCTATTCTAATGGCCCCAGAGTCCTTCTGGTGATTATCAAATGGATGGAGCTTCCAAAACATCCAGCTAAGTGTGCACATTTTAATGGGGTGCCCTTTAGAGGTACACACTATGTCTAGTGTGTTATACAGTAAAATAAACTGACACAGAGGCAAAGTAAATTAGTAGTTGTTGATTTGTATGGAGTTATAATATATAACTATATATAATATATATAGTTTATAATATATAACTATATAATGCTAGGCAGTGGTAAACATCAAAGACAAATCTCAGCTATGACTATCACCCCCCCCAAGAAATAAAATACCCAAAGGAAACCAAAGCAACATGGGGAGGATGGGCAGAAACAATACACACTGGGGGGGGGGGGGGGAGTGCTAGACTGGAACGTCCAACCCTTGGGATAAGGCGGGCCAACGCGGAACTGAAACACGTCAGCTGCAGGCTGTAAGTTTCTGCGGCACTTGCGAGTGCAACCGGTGAACAGTGACAGAACAAAGCACACAGGAGTCCAGCTCCGCTGCCAACATTGTTTTACTGGAGGACGTGACTGGTTCCCATGTCATGATGGGCAAGTCTTTGTGGTGGGAGAGGGGGGGGGGGATCATCAGAGCTTAAAGCGGGAATCCCAGGATTCTCCAAAGGCACCGGTGGGCTCCAAGGCTAGCAGTACAGCAGAGTGTTGGGGGGCACGGAGCGAAGGGGTAAAACCAGCACATTATACAAAAATAACCTTTAACAGACAATTTACAAAAAGAAAATGTAAAAAGATTTGTTACAATCTTGATCCCATACTGTCTCCGCACATCCAGCAGTTTATAAAAAAACAAACACACTAGACCAGAAGGGTGAATAATTTACAGTAAAAGATACAAAGGGTTCCTGATCATGCAAGGAATTTTTACATCTTCTGTTAATGAGACTATTTAGCAACAGCAGAATGTCAAATTATATACCTACTTGCTCTGTACACTTATAAAATACATACAGAGCTACCAAGTCAGAAAAAAACAGTAGTCTACTGCCCCAATGAATACATCTTACTGTAGCAGATTGACACAAGCCTAAGAGTGATGTAAGGGGGGGGGGGTTCTGCATTATTGTCCACATGTAGTTCTTTAAGTAAAAATAGAATAAGGCAGGTTAGTGGTCTCAGTGATGTCTGGACTTAGCACCGGAGTAGGAAACCCCTGACAAGCAGCACAAGTACAGCAGGATATGGACTGTCGCACTGTGGGAAAGATCGACGCGCGGCTTGAGATGGCGTCAGTTAGTAGGAAAAGGGACTCGATTGCAGAATGGAATCTAAGAGACCGCATTCCTCCTAATACAGTGGCACTTGAAAATGTGGAGGCTTGGGGTTCCAGTCATCATGTCCATTCTGCGGGGGGGTTCTGGGGGGCTTTGGGTTTTGGGCAGCGGTTGCCAATGTCTGCAAAAAAAGAAAAAGAGAGAGAAAAAAAAGAGATGTGAGGGTGAAGGTGAAATACGGTTGTGCACCTTGGCACAGACCAAACTTCTACAGGAGATTTACTGCTGTCTGAAAGATCTGTATTGGTTCAGCTTATTCACCTTGATGACAGAACTCAGCTTCTAACAGACTCAGAAGGCAGTGTACTTGTTATTAGTCATCAGAACCGCCTGCAACTCCAACTATCCACATCTCAGCACTCAGTGGCTAGTGACAATAGGCAGAATGTTCTTACGGGATCTTCAGAGGGGCACACCGAAAAACACAAAGCAAACCTGTCCTGACAAGCGGAATGACAGTGAGGGACAGCAGTCCTTCACTTGCAAGACGTTTGAGCCTTGTTATGGTCACAGGGATAGCACAAGGAATGGGGAGGTCACTTACCTCTCTCTGTTACTGGCGAAATCGCTACACCCACGGTTCTCCCCGTGTAGGCAAGGCGTACATCTCCATCCACACCAGTCTTCCTCCCATCTTGTTCCCCTGTCAAATTGTCTAACCCAAGAAGTGATAGGTCAGCAGCAATCCAGCCATATGCAGTATATTGGATTATGTCATATGACTGCAGTGACTGAATGACATGCAGTGATTCGATTGTAGGTTTATCAAGATTCCAAGCTGGAATCACATACCATTTCTCACTTTCTGTGGCACTCGTGACCCCTGTGAAAAGAAGGGGAGATGGTCAGGATATTTTCCCTTCACATGTGACTGTACAATATCAGTCATATTTCCTAATTGGCTTGGGTCACGTGACCTCACCTCAGAGGACCTGGTTTCTGGGCCAGGCAGGGTCAGGGAACCGTCCCATTCCACTGAGCTTCCACACCTGGAGGCCTTCGGACTTGGGTCATCTGAGGACAAGGTACAATTTGGTGGGCGTCCCTTTACAGAAAGCTGGACACTCTCCCACCTACCAACCTCACAAAAATGTTCATTTCCAGGGACCGTAATTGTCATGCATGTAAACGTTGATCATTCCACAGATACAGCCAAGAAGACTCCCAGAGGTACAGATTCCTAAACAGACTGAGCTCTGAACCGGGTGACCAAAATTCTAATCGGAGCCATGACATTTCACCACGAGTCTGGCAGGACAGAAAGTGGACACAGTTCAACTCTGGGAGGCATGTAGGAATCCAGTAGGCCAAGCATTCCAAGCTGGCTTGAAAAAAATGAATTGGGAAGAAAAAAAAACACCTTTCATTGCCTGTTGACCAACAGCAAGAGCAAATTCTCAGGCAGCTGTCATATCTCCTTCAACACTAAACGGTATCTGTCCGCACACTGCACTCTCGCTGATAGAGACGGGAATGCAGAGACCCATCTTTCACTTAAATAGAGCATTCAGCAATGCTGTATGCATCAAGCCTTCAAGGGCAATAATGCATCCATTCACAGAGCTATTCTTTTCAATTACACCAGATTAAACACACCTCAGGTTTCATGAATTCTTATGGCATATACAGGATGTTACGATTTGTAAAGATGACTATGTGGCATACATAGTGTATTTACACAAGTTTACAATTGAACCGCATACTGTGGAATTCTTAAATGTAAATGTAAAACTCTTTAACTTGGAGTTTTGTGGAAATTTCGCAAATTAGGAAAAAAGTACTTAAAGCAGGCTTATTTGCTATCAGATATTAAGTCATTTGAGCTTAATGGTTTGCTGCAACCATTTTTAAGTGTGAAAAAAATAAACACTTTTTAAAAAGAGAGTAATGAGAGAAGGAGGGGATTTTGTTTTTTAATCCAAGATCACCAGCACACTCAGGCTCTGCAGAAGTCGGTCAACCACAAGGCAGCTGTCAACAAAAGCTGACATTTAAAAACTGGCCAGCTTGGAATGTGTAAGAGGAAATTGCAGATATAATGTCAAATAATAAATACAGGTCTTGGTATTTACTTTTTATTGGCTTTCATTCAGACTGGAAAAATAAAATAAAAACCAGTATTTTATTGTTTTTTTTTTTTCTTATAAAACGGTAAGCTGAAAGTCTGGCTTTGGCGCCCTCTTTTGGCAGTGGAGCGAACATCACATAAAGAGTCCATGCAGAACGCACCTGATGCCAAAATGAACGACTCGGGTGTTCTCAGTGGCAGCGGGGGAGGAGAGTCCTCACTCAAGTCCCAGTCTGGACGAGGCAAAGATCAGCTGTTACTCAGCACACTATTTTGTCTGCAGGCGGGGGGGGGGGGCGGCCCTTCTACACACCCGTGCAATCCACATGCACACAAGCATGCACAAGCTGCATATTTTCCCCCTACAGGGAGTCCATCTCAGCTCTAAAGCCGGGACGGGTTCTTATTCGATCAAAAACAGGAGAACGTTCATACAAAAACATTCAAAAAGACAGCGCTTATTTATGCAGCACAAGACACTGGGCGTGATGCTGAAATACCAGCCTCCATGTTCCAGCACAAACCGGTTCACTGAACCACACAGAGGAAGTGCGGATTAAAGACAGCCATGTCCATGCTGCCCCCCCCCTGCTTGAGTGAGACACCATCACACAGTGTTTAGCCATGAAGCACAAGCAGCCAAGGTCCAAGGACCATACAACCATCCCCGACAGCCAATAAACACAAATACATACATAAACCAAGAAACCAAACAGAATGCAGGCATGCAAACATGCACACGAACAAAAATCTTTCCCAGGGAAATATGTAAATAAATCATGTACTTGGTACTCGGTCATTGTGTTTCAATCGCATGTAAAGTAATCCTCATTTAATGAGTCACTCTTAGCAACACCAGACTGCCTCTGGGACGATGCCCTACTCCTGCATTCTCAGAAGACACCCGTCAGAGCCCAGGTCACATGACTTCAGCTCTTACGATGAAAATCAGCTCATATAACATCTCAAAGTTGACATCATATGCATATATTATTTGATTTCTCAGGTCGATACAGTGCAAACGCATTAAGGCAATATTAATCGGGTCCAAACAGTGAGAGCTTGGACTTTAAAAATCAGTGAATCACAGTGCCCACACACAGCCCCACAGATTCAATTTTGGCAGAAAAGCCATTGCCTATTCACTGACCCCAGACCTGTCAGCACGAGACAGGAGCAGCTTGCAAGCCAGCCGCATTCACTGAGCCCAGACCTGACGGCACTTCCCAGCATGCACAGGCACGCCCATTCACTGACCCCAAACTGGGCCGCAGGAGATAGGAACAGCATGCACACTCCCGTGGTCATTAGTAAAGGTGCTACGTACTTGATTCCACCTCCACGGGCAGTTTCTGTCCAGCGATGGACATGGGAGTGACCTTCCGCTGAGGCACTGGGTCCCCCGGGCTTGTGACGGTGACAGTAGCACTGGCGGTGGAGATGGCCGTAGACTTCCCATGGGGCGCCGCCTTGGTGCCGGTCGAGGAGGAGATGGGGGAAGGGGTGGATGATGATGATGAGGATGACAACGAGTAGGAAGAAGTCACCCTCACACCTTCGCCCTCAGAGTCTGAGTTATTCACGTGTAACGGGTTGGTGAAGCAGAGTGCAGTCCTGTGAGGGCTACTGTGGACCTGCAGGGCTGGGGAAGGCGCCTTCTCCATGGAGGGTGTGCCCCCCCAGGCTGCCTGCCCCTTCTCGTGGAGCGGGAGATGATTGGGTCGGGCCAAGATCCCGGGCTCGCCCTCGGACCGGGAGTCCTGGCTCGGGGAGAGTGCGGGCATGGATGCGACCGGGATCAACGGCGTGGCGCTGAGACCCTGCGCTGTGCTGTTCCCCTCGAAGACCCGCGGGCCCTCCCACAGCGGCGGGTCCGACCCACGCTTTGGTCGCTCCTCAAAGCCAACGACCCCCTCCTCGCGGCGGCTGGCCACACCTCCGGGACCCTTGCTGTAGTTCTCGTTCAGGTCAGGACTCTGGCCCGACGATGACGACATGACATGTAGCAAGGGCTTGGGATGGTAGCGGTCGTTGTCTTGCCGCACGTCCGTGACAGTGGGGAAGGCAGAGGGGGGAGACGGGGTGAGGATGGGTGGGACTGGCCGAGGCTCCGGGGCCTGCAGGATTTCCTCCTTCACGTCCCCCTCTATCGGGCAGCTACTGCGGGACAGATGGACGGAAAGTGTTACTGACCTGAGTCAATATGCACAACTTTTTAATGCATAAAAATACATCAATTTACGGAGCATCCCAGCCGGAACAAACAAAGCTGAAAGCTACTACTGCGTAAAATACTATCAGCGCAAACATCTAAGCTTCTGTAGTAACGCATACTGCCACAAGGTGGCAGTCATCAGTGCCTAGAAAAGGCTATTAAGGAATAAATGCACAAAATGTCCACACCCTAGTGGAAAGACACTACAGGTGGCAGCTCAAATGAGGCCCAGAACACAGTGACAAGAGAAAAGTACAACCCCAGACATAAGGGGGCCCTGCATTATGGATATTATGCCTTTGGGATGCAATGCCACCCTCAGACAGAGAGGGAGCTTTTAGCAGCGTGACCCAGTTGGCAGCCAGGCCAAGCCGGGCACTGATGCGCGTGACCCTGGGTTATGTAAAATGATTGAAGGCGGCCTGGCCCCGCTCCGCTTCCTGTGGGGCAGAGCCATGAGCGCCTGCATTGCGATGCGGGATACGGCTGGCGGCCTACCTGCGGATACGGGGTGGCTTAGGCGGGGGAGAGTCCCAGCTCTCCTCCTCAGAGTTCTGACCCGTTTTCTCTGGGCTGCCTTCATCCTGAGGGAAGGAGAGAGGTGGGGGCATTTAAGTAAAATAAATAACCAAATAAAGCCTCTATTCAAATCTGTTAATGGTCACAGGTTATGACGCAGTGCTTGTAATCAGAAGGTTGCTGGTTCAAATCCCAGAGCCAGAGTGTGTGCGTAGTTGCACCCTCAATCGAGGCCCCTAACCCACCCCCCCGTCACACTTCCTCTATTTTTCAGCAATTCTGCGTCTCGCAACTGTGTACTTTCCTTTTAAATTGTAACAGACAAATATACACACACTCATCTTGTGTAACTACCTTTAAAGACGCTTCCCCTTTTTCAATCCTCCCCCCCCATCCAATACCCCTGCAGAAAAAGACGTTAACAGACCTCGGCTTGGCTATGACTCAGCGACTGAGGAAGCCAGCGGCACCAGCCATACCGTGGGCCCAGCTAACACACAGCGGCCGCTAACCCCGCCGAGGCAGCCAGGGCCGTGTGACGCGAAACCTCCAATGGCATCCCAGGGAAGGGCTTCCAGGGGAAAAAATCCTAATTTAGTTTCCTTCATGTCAGCTTCAATCGAATTCTCCCTTTTGGCCAACATACTAAAAAAGGCAGAATCACAAAGGAAGGACATTTGTGCACTGTGGGGGTGCAGGGACCAAAAAAATCTATCTGCAACATTTCCAGAACCAACTTGCACAGTTTGTCTGACCTCTAAAGTTTACCCTAAATACTAAAAATATAAGCCAATAATAATACCAATAATAATGATATTTCAGAGCAAAGCCAGCCACGCAATGAAAGGGGACCAGACACGTCACTCTGAGATTAGCTCCCCTGCACCAGCTGCTTGACCGTTTCAGGGGAAGAGTCACAATTCCCTTCCTCGGCCGTGAAGCACGACGCAGTCTGGCAGCGTCTATGTTTCTGTCATCTTACTTCTCCAAAACATCACGCAGCCCCATCACACAAGGACAGTGCAGGCTGCCCCTGCGCCTCAGGTTAAAAACCAGAGGTCATTCCTGCGTTTCAAATTAAAGCTCTGAAACGCTCTATTAAATCTCGTAACAGCTGCGCGACTTTCTCCTTTTATCCTCTAAGGGAACTTTTTTTTTTTTTTTTTTGGTAGACGGACTCGGTCATTTGGTCTTTATTTCCCCCCCCCCCCCCCATGCATCTTTTTTCCTTTCCTTACATTATGAGGATAACATTCCCTCTTCCGGTAAGGCTGGCACCCGCATAGGTCGGCAGGTATGTCTGGAAATGCAGGAGACACAGAAGCCTGTTCCTGTGTGTGTCTGTGTGCGTGTGTGTGTGTGTGTGTACATCGTGCCTGGACAGAGCAGATGTACAGGAGCAGAGGAAGCCTGTGGCCTGGGTTTCCCTGTCCCAGAGTGCACAGTCTCAGACACAGGCTGAGTGATGTCACCAGCCCCTAAGCGCCCAAACAGGACGTGCGATTCGGCACATGGCCAGATGCCAGTCCCAGAGGGTTTTTTTGTGTTTTAAACGACCTGCGAAGTAACAGAGCTCCTCCCAGCAGAGCACATCCCGCTTTTCTTCTACAGAGAAGCTCGCAGAGCCCCCCCCACCCCCAAAACAGGAAGTCCTTTCTTGGTCCAGAAAGAGAGCCAGATGGGGAACGGTGGCTCTCTATACCTCCGCAGCAAACTCACGGGCCACATGTTCAGCTTCGATGTCAGCCGCAATGAGAAACGCACCCCAGGCCCCCATCCTCGGGACAGACACCCACGGGATCGCCCTGTCCTCTACCAAACGACTCGTTTGTAATCCGGAAAATTCTGCAAATAAAAATAAACGAGGGAAAAAAACCTTCTCCTACTCTCTGGCTGCACTGTAGGTACCCTCCGGGCACCATAAGACTGACTTACCTACATGTCAACAGCTGAAGGACATTCAGTGAAAGAGAGAAGCCTGCAGATTTTTTTTGTTTTTGTTTTTAAATCGACACTGAAGCTCCCTGTTATGTTTGCCCCCATTGCGCACCCACCATGCCGTCTGGGATGTCTGCATCGATGGGCGTCTTGAGAAAATGCAGCCGCTGCTCGAAGAGCTGAGCAATGGCCCTGTGGACGAGTTCATACTGCTCCTGAGGACAGGAACAGAGACATTACCAGCCGAAGATCAAAGTGGTCAATGAGTATAGGTCAACCATACAGGTTACTGATTAGGATACGGGTACCGGATTGTGGATTTGACACTTATTTTATGATTCTTTTTTTACCATATCCGTGTCAATATGCTGAATGCTGGCAACACCAGACCTTTGCCAAAGGCCAAACTGACCTTGGTCTGCACGGCTGAATGTCTCTGTGTCCTCATCTCCTGGATCACCTGGAACACATTGAAGTCTTCTGGAATTTTCTAGAAGTTGTAAGTGATGGGAGATAAAAATAAAGCATTTGGTGTTTTGGGCCCCAGGTGAGTAGAGCGAATGAGAAAGCGAGAGAGAGAGAGAGAGAGAGAGAGAGAGAGAGAGACAGACAGACTTACGCCGGCCTTCAGTAGGTTCCACGTATAGTCTATGGCACAAATGGCTCCAGTCCGACCGCAGCCCGCACTGGAACACACAGGACACACAGTTACCCATCAGTGGGTAGGCATACACACCAGCAGGAAGCAAGCCTCAACCGCCCCGCCCCCTGCTGGCCACACGCACCTGCAGTGAATGCAGATTGGCACATCCTCATGTTCCTGGTACTCCCTCATCAGCCCGATCATGTCCAGGATGGAGTCGAACGACGACGGCACGTCGTGGTCGGGCCAGTTGATGTAGTGAAACTGTGTCACCCTGCGCATCTCCTTAAAGAGTGAGAGACCCCGATTGGCTGATGAAGTCCCCCAGCGAGCACAGGGACGTGCCTTGAATGCGACACGCTTTGGGGAGTGAGGGCGGGGGACCCAGCTCACGTTCTGATACTCCACCGACAGAGTCCTGATGATGTAGTCCGTTTTGGCCTGTTCCGATTCCTGCAAACAAACATTGCGTCAAGCTCCGTTTTTTTTTGGTCACCCTGAACAAAAAGGCGTCAGAGCAGTACAGTCACCACAACGCACATCTGCGGCTTGGAACCAGGCCAAGTCACTCTTTTTAGAAACACGAAAACTGTTTGGAAACCACTAAATGGGTTTTGGTTTATAGCGAATAAAATCGCAGTTCCAGACATCCGGACCCAGCATCTCGTTGCTTAAAGACAGACGAGGGAGCACTGCTGTGTTTGACGCCTGTTAAAGGGCAGAGGATGGTACGCGGGTGACGGAAGTTAGTTGCAGCTGCTCACTTAGTGCAGGAGGAAGAAATCAACGAACGCCTATCGCAGGCAATCTTTCTGCAATCGGCTGATAAGTCTTAAGCCTGCAAAACAGAGAGTGAAAGAAGGCCAGATCCCATTGGGCAGGAGAGAAAAAAAAAAAAAAAAAAAAAAAAAACTTACACAGGAGATCTTGAATGGTCCAAAGGTTAAAGGGTCATCGCCAAACAGGGGGAAATACCGCTCACATTTTTTCTGTGCATCACAAACAAAGGATACTGAGCATCAGAATAAGCTTCCAAATAAATAATGCAAATACTGGGTCTGTTCGGTGGAATAATGCTTCTTTGATCAGCAGTTTGCTCTAAGCTATGAGGTTTGCAGGTGAAAATAGCAGCTTTAATTTGCAATAAGGTTTTATATCCTTAATATACAGGATGTAAAGTAAGAGGATCTCACCCTTCCCATCTCAAACTCTCGGCACGCCATTACTATAATCTGCAAGACACAGAGAATAAAACATCAGACAAGTACTAAACCTTAAAGACGAAAAGCTTCATTACAAGGCGTGGGAGGAGAGTGAGGCATCACAGGTATGAATGCGCTTGCCTCTCCCATAGACACTCACCGCCACTTTGTATTCCCAGTTCATCCTCCAGAAGTCCAGGATGGTGTTGGGCAGGGGTCCCTGAGTGGCAATATAGGCCCAGGGCCCCCCTGTACCCTGCCAACGACACCATGAACAAGACAGAGACGGGGTTAGTCCGAAGGCGGGGATATGTAGTGCAAAACCCTCCCACCAATATTCTGGCTCCGCCCCCAGCATCAGCTCTATCGCACAGGCCAGAGAACCCAGGGAACCTGGATCCTTGTTTTTATTGGCTAATCTCACTTCTACGGCACAGAAGGACAATCAACATCCACTGAATAGGCATCGAGGCAGAAGGCCCACAGCAGAGCTCAAAGCTGGTGTTCCTCAGGAAGCCAAAATGAAGGTGCAGGATCTGCTGCCTGCACCTGACAGCAAGTCTGATCACCCTGGGGCCTGCATTTAGATCCTAAAAGCATCTCATCTCTACTGTGGTAGCTCACACCTCGAGGGCTTCACGTTCAAACCCTGCCGCTGCTATGCGTGTGTGGAGTTCGCATGCTCTCCACGCGTCATGTGGTTTTCCTCATACAGTCCAAGGATGTGCAGTTAGGCATCTCTAATTTGCTGCAGTGTCTGTGTCCTGCAGTGGACTGGCATCCCATTCAGGGTGTACCCCTACCTTCTGCACTGTCCTGCCTGGGAGAGACTCCAGGAAAACCTGCTAAATAAGCACTTGGACGATGGATGGATGGAAGTATCCATGCTGCCAGGGCTTAGACACTGGCCAAGCTGCCTCTTCGACTCCAAAGTGCAGAAAGCACTGCGACTGAATGCAGACGCAGGACAGCTCAGAGAACCTTAGCTGCCTCACAACTGGTTTTGGTGGCTTGAGGCAGCACCCCTGGGCCCCAGTGTCAGAGGCTTGTGGGAGTTTTACTTACACAAGAATGTTCTGAGGGCGGAAGGAAAATGATTGGTTATCTCAATGAACCAATCAGATTGTAGAGGAGGTGGATCCAAACAACTAGAGGAGGCAGGACAAGTACATCTGATTGGTTAGTCCCACCTCCTCTAATTGTTTGGATCTACCTCCTCTACAATTTGATTGGTTGAACCAATCATTTTTCCTCCTGCCAGCAGAACATTTTTGTGTAAGTAAAATTCCCATAAGAATGTCAGAGAGACTCTGCCATACCTTAATGAAGTTGGCATTGACATAATCCATGTCTTGATTGGAGGTTTTTAAAGACACCTTAACCCTGCTGTGGTCAACTGTAAGAGATAAGAACAAGGTATAGAGTGGTTAATCAGCTGAGAAATGATGACTTCAATCGTATTCAGTGCATTCTAATAGCACGTCGGGGGAGGACCCCCCCCCCCGGTGTTCACGCTTACATGGCAGAATATCCTTGTATCGGTTCTTTTTCACATTCTCTTCTTTTTCTCCAGCGTTGGTGGAAAAAATCTTTTCCGTCCTGTACTTGGCAGATAATCTTCGCAGTTTCTGTGCATAAGGGTTGGAGCAGAGCAGACAGTGAGTGGAGGTTTGGCTGACCCCAATCGATACCACTGCTAATAGCTTGTTAGTGACCATGTCGCGGAGGCGCACCATGCCGCTCTGGTGTTTTCGGCCTGATGTCCTTTCCTCAGGGTC
>JAODUD010000062.1:23921758-23938330 GCA_026784285.1 Stomatorhinus walkeri
GGGGGCGGTTAGCAGCAGTGCCACCTCCCCTCATGGCTTTGTGTGTGTGGTGGAGGGGGGAGGGATTAAAGCTCTCCCCTTCAGCCCCACAGGGCCCCCACCCCCCTTAATTACCACATCACTTCTTGAGGGGGAGACATTAGTATGGGACATGATCCTGTAATGAGATCCTAAAATAATAATAATAATAATAATAATAATTAATTATTATTTTGCTGAATAATTAAGACCTTGATTTATTCAGTATATGTTGTTCAATTCTGGACCCCCTCTTATGTATGGAAACAGCAGTTAGGGCATTCAGCCCAAACATAATCCCCCCTCCCTGGTCACCCCCTCTCCCTAGAATCAAACTCAGATCGGCCTATATGGCACCAAGCACAGGTTCTGAATGTTCTCATCCAGATCCCATGCGGCTCGCAGCTGGATTCTCACATCTGAATGTCTGACGGGAGCATTTCAGGCCCCCCTCCCCCCCCCCCAGAGACGTCAAAAGATCCAACCCCCATCCCCCATACCGCCCATGTTCGCATGCTAGCGACCCTGTGGGACCTGACTGTGACAAGCCTCTCGGCTTTTACAAACCTCCGCAGTCACACTGACCCCTCAGTCCCCCCCCCGCAGACCTCCGTGCTCTTGACCAAGACAACAGACACATAAAACATCTGTGTGAGGCAACTCCAGCTGGGAAAGAGCGCAGCCCCCTCCAAGAGAAATATCGCAATTCAGCACCACCGTTCAATTCGCACACCAGCCCCGATGTTGCTAAAAACGCAGTAACGAAAGTCTGAATAGCTGTACAGGCCGTCATACTCAATTCGTGTCATTCCACAACACAAGTCAAAACAAACTATGAGGCAAGACACCACTGAACCATTTCACACCGGTAGCTGCCATGTACACGGTTCAGGTCACCCAAAGACCACCCTGCTGCACTATGCTTCAGAGGATCTTGTGACAGTCTTGTCAATATCACCCATAAGGAGCCCTCTTTCATAAGGAAGACACAGATATGTTTCTATAAGCATCACTACCCATAATCCCCATTTTGCTGTCACTAAATTCAGTCACACGATGGAGCCGAATGATTTATCGATTTCGAATCGTAATCGCGACTGGAAACAACGCAATTAGCAAATCACAAAGGCAGCGATTTAGGATATGACCCCAGAGAATAGTTTTGCAAACTCATGCCTTGTGTGACAGTCTCTCACCGATCAGAAGTGCCGTGCTCCTCGCGTGACAGTCATACTCACCAAACAGAAGCGGCCCAAGGCGATTGCGGATATGCCCGCAAACAACAAACATGTAAAACGTAAGAAAAACATTACGTTTGCGGTGCAAAAAAAATATTGCTGCTGAGCTCTAAGCGAATAACCTACATCAGGGGTGGGCAATCATATCTGCAAAGGGCCAGTGTGGGTGCAGTTTTTGGAATAACCGTTAGGTCAGCTGTTCAAACCCAGGTGTGATAATCAGTCTCTAATTAGTAATCTAATTAGGGGGTTACAGCAAAAACCAGCATACACTTTCTGACCTATTTACAGAAAGGTCCCATTTATTACAGGTTCAAGCAACAAGAACTGCAGGATCCCTATCGTCGTTTTTGTTGTTTTATTTTTATTATTACTTTACTTATAGTTTTTGTTATAAGTGTTTCATGTTTGTTCTGTGCTAATTTAACCGTTGCGTACATGGGACTATCAGGAAACTGTTACTTTACTAAATGTAAAGTTCCATGTAAAAATACACTTTACCATATTCCTTTACCATATAGCTAGCAGCCCATTACTTTTTTGGCAAATAAATGACCATAAAACAATAATATTACACTATTTTACCTTAAATTTATAGTAAATTGTCGCGGTATAAAGAGTACATGACATAATCTGGGAACAGAGTCCATTGAATCATATGACCAGGAACTGTTCTTAGTGTTCAGGAATGAGATATTCAATAAAAGCCTGCACAGTTAGTTACTTATCCCTCACTGTCCCATTCAGAAACCCACCCTTCTGACAAAAGCCCACCCCACTGGATGAAGATCATCATTACAAGATGTGGATGCAATAGACCTAAAGGGGTGGGGTGTTACTTACATGCACCCAGAAGCCACTGAGATTCTACATGAGTGGAGCCTGAAAGCTTCTGTCACAGATAATGGGAAGCACTGCTACCTGTGCCATAAGGAACACTGGGAGAAGCCCAGCGGACTAACTGGTTATTCAGACTGTTCCTCCTCTGTTGCAGCCCATTTCCTGCAACCAAAAGTAGGACTGGATGGTGGGAGAAGGAGAATCCCCTGTAGACTGGCCTGGATCAGAGCGTGGAGACCCTCAGCCTGAAGAACTAGCAGTCTGAGGACAATCCCTAGAAGAAAGAACCTTGAAGGAAGTGCCTCGAATGCTTGGGCTCAGAATTCTGAGAAGTACTGTGTTTTTAGTACTGAGAAACAGAGCATTCTTAAGGGAGCAAACAAACACACCCCCAGTCAGCCAATGCACAGAGGGCTTCTGTAGTTCTGTAGTCATGGTTCAGTAGGTGGGAGGGAAAGATGTAGCTCCAAAAACAGAAAATGAGCACATGGGCAGCGTGCTAACCACAGGGTGCGGAGAGGCCGCGTTCAGGAGGTGGGACCGCACGTGCACGCGCACACGCACACGCACACACGCACGTTCACCTTCAGACAAATACACACGCTCCCTTTGCCATCACTGGGGGTGAAGCTGATTAGAGGGCCCAGGTGCTTCCATCACACATCCCACATGACCTACAGCAGGCAGGTTTGGGGGGGCAGAGCTTCTGGCACATCTAGGAGCCACAACAGAACCAGGAAGTTCCAGCTAGCTGGTGGATAAGAAGTTAAGGAGGTCACCAGGAAGTCACCAGGAAGTCACCAGGAAGTCACCAGGAGGCAACCGGGAGGCTGTACCTTCAAGTTGTGCAGGATACCTTAAAGCAGTGTTTCCCAACCCAGAGTCGGTCCATGTTTTTGCTCCCTCCGTGCTCCCTACTAGACAGTCCACATTTTTGCTGTCTTCTAGGTTCCCAAGGACCAGCCTTAAGGAATAAGGACAGGAAACCGAGAGGGGAATCGAGAGACTCTGGATATGTAGCTCTTCACACGCTGCAGTCGGTAGCTCGTCGTACAGCATCAGCACTGGACCAACTAGGTCAGCATGCTCCTATTTCAGTACCGTCCCGTATCATCAAAAATAATCATCTGAACAGAAGCACAGAAAGAGGCGGCGGATAAAGGAGCAGGATGGGGGGTCGGGGCCAGTCTCTGCTCCCTGGGCCAAGGGATGATTCATCAAGGACAGTTCTCTGCACCCAGAGCTCATCTCCATTTCATGCCCAAAGGCAGGACGAGTGGTACCCACAAGCCATCTTATAACCGCTCTCCTCTTGACAGAGAGACCCTAAGCCTCGAGTGTACATCCTTAGGATTTAAGAACAAGCCCTTCATCACACAAACACTTGTAATTTGAAGCTTCTGTCACTCTAACAAAGAGGCATGAACAGCATGTTCACACTAACAGAGGCCAAGTTCCCAAACATGGGAACTACTCACCCTAAGCAAAAAATACACAACAAAGGAGATTTCAAACAGGCACGCACTCCCCTGCACACAGAGCTAAGCACTGTTCCTGCGCAGTGACCTCATTCTTACATCATTTCCTGTGCATTATGATCTGCCGCAGCCAGACTGACTCGGGGAATGTTCTAGGTCAGCTTTGATCCCGAGAAAAAACCTGCCACAAACAAATAAAAAAAATAATAATAGGGTAAACATCTGATTAGTCATTGAGCAGGAATTCCTGTGAGCAAATCCCACTCGGAAAAACGCCGATGTGTACAAGCTTCCCGGAAAGAATACATTGTTCAACAAGACTTCCAGAAAGGCAGTCATCCTGAAACAGTTAGGAAGAGACAAGGAAGCTCAGGAAACTGTTACAAGCAAGCGATAACAGGCCACTAAACTGCAACAGTGTGCAATAGAATGACACAAGTCAGCAGAAGACAGGCCACACATAAACACACATTACAGGGGTTTGGCTCACTGCACCATAATGTCCCAGGTCTGACATGTACCCGCTAGGGATGAGTCAGCACTGTCGAGTATTTACGTCTGTGAATAAAAAAGTGACAAATTAAATTTTTTAATCAAATAATAAATGAGCTATTTTAAATATGATCTATATGCAATATAATTAGTAGTGATTTATCTGTTCTCTAATAAGTCTGCTTTTGAAATACTTTTGATAACTTCTGCTGTTTTTGCGTGCGATCAGCATGCGCTCGCCCAGGCAATCATAATCATTTTCATCCTTGCTCACTCGCAGTATGGCGCATTTGTGAAAATCATTTAACGAAAATGAGTGAACAAGAAGTGATCACCAAAAAACATTTATCTTTTGTTGCACAGAAATATTTAGGATTCCACAGAGATGATACAGAGTGAAGGGAAGTGAGTGGTCAGCACAGTTTAGTGCCTCCTGGCAGTTTGTGAGGGCAAGAGAAGCTGACTATGATGCTGCTGTTAATTTTAAGTACATGTTGTCATGGATGGTTGGTAAAAATGTTCTAGAAATTCACGTTTTGTGAAATTCGTTCTTCGCTCTTACATTTTAAATGAGTAAACTGTCAATGTACCAATAGAGACTTTTTGGCAAGCTAACCAGAATGTTAACTATTGATTTGCCTTTCTCAGTAAATACAGACTATCGGTAGGTAATAAGTTCTATTCAACTACATTTCGCTTAAGTAGGCATGTAAAACGGGTAAACGGCATTAGATAAACATGGAGATTTTATTCACGGCTGAATCTGAATGGTAAATACTGGGTAATTTCACACCACAGAGATGTGAACAGGTCAAAAAGAAAGGGAGAACAAACGAAGCAAATGAGGCATGGCTGCTGAAACTGAAACTGTGAGATACTCAATGCTGAAAATCCACATCAAAGGAAAACAGAAGCTTTCGAGTTTGTCTTTCATGTTCATACACAGCAGTTCATATCTAAAGGCACACTGGGAAACTACCAGGCAGACTAATTAGCTGCTGTGTAAGGCTGCCATTGTATGGATGAGATGCTCGAATATACTGACCCAAGGCTACCAAAAGGTTTATCTTTGTTTGAACAGATGCTGCACAAAAATCCTCAGATTCACTAAAACCCATACGCAGCCTCACGGCTCACTGCTGACACACACAGGTAAACAAGAACCCGGCTGAGGGTTCAGGTGCCAGCAGTGCCGAGGCGACCTGAACGACTGAACTGCCAGAAGCACTTGTCAGAGCTGAGCTAGAACAGCAGCATACCTGGGGAGACTGGGGGGTACAGCCCTCTGACACGGTCCGGAGAACAATCGTGTCATTATGAAGAATCTTCCCCCATTACAGGGAGAGTTGGCTGTGAATGTGTTGACGGGCCTCCTGAACACCCTGAACCAGGCTGGGGGTTTCATTTGTGGACAGAGTGGAGGAGATCTCAAGGGGGTGGGAAGTGCTTTATGTTCCATATCAATTCACCCTGTGAATCCTGAATGCACACGCAGACAGACCATCAGACAGACTCAAAGTGCTGTCCCAAAGCAGAACTTATTTTCAGGAACCAGAATCCTTTTCAGGAACCAGGAACTTCTGCCACGTTCACACTGCAGGAATTCAGCCCAACCGTAGTTCTTAGGTGGTAGTTCCTGAAATTTTTTTCGTCCCTACTTCAGAGTAGGTACCTTTTGCTCAACCAAGAACTGCTAGGTGAGGCAAACACTGACAAACTTGATTGGTTGATCACAAGCACCAGCGCAAACTTGGAAGTTACGCAAAAGGGTGAGGAAAAGAGAAGTAGTGGAGCAAAAACTGAGCATATGGAAGTATCTCAATTACATTAAAAGCATTAATGAATACTTTTTTTTTTGCTTGTGCCAGTCGGTAACCGATGTATTTCTGTCTATCATTGCCAGTGCCGAGAGTGAAACTAGCAGCATTAGTGGAATAACATTACAACTTTTTTTATTGTATGGAAAATACAAGATCGATCTGCTGGTCAGATATAATAACCAATTATAAGCATGTTAATAGCATGTTAATAGCATGTTATAACCATATAAATATAATGCAATTTGTCCCCTGTTTTCAGACCGCAGGATCGCTTCCCCCAATAACTAACAAAACAACTTTTTCACCATCCATTGTTTTGGGGTGGCAGCATAGTTTGTATGAAAGTACTTGTGAAGTTTAACCTATGACCTTATAAGCTATGCTTATTTAGCATAAAGGTCACAGTTCCTGTTGTGTGGTGGAAAAATGGCCAGGAACTACAAAAGTTCCCGGTCGAGAACTAGGTTCCTGAACTTTGGTGGGAAAGCACCTGAAGAGTGCTGTGAGCTGCACCTTTATGTCTCACAAACCAGATGCAGCAGGCAGAGGCTGTAGAGCAGGTTTCCCCATACCGATCGACGCGTAGCTGAACTTTCACATGCTTAATAATGCCCCAAGGCCAAAGCCTCCTTAACTGGGAATTCACCTGGGAGGTAAAGCCCCAGGTGACCTGAGCAGACCCCACCCCAGCATGCATCAAAAAGAGGAAAGAAGAAATACCAAAGCATGTCTTTATGGGCAGATGGCTGTTTTGTTCATTTCCTCCCTTGTGACTCTAGGGTTCAGGGGAAGTGTGGCGTCACAGCCAGGATATCTGCGATATTTGCGTCCTTCCCCCTCCCCTTCCTCCCCCTGCTTCAGACTCAGATCCACTTGAACATCCAGGGCCTAACTGGTGATAAGTTCAACACGTATAAGAAACAGAGCAGAGGAGTCAGACGAGTCTGCTCCCTCACTGATTACACCATGCTGAGGCAAACGGCCATGCAAGCATGCCCCAGCAAACAAAATTTTAAATTCCTCCCACACTTTCGTTGAAATGTAACCTAAGGTTATGCCAAGCATTTTAATAACACATTAGTAAACCCGGAGTACCAATCATGTTGGGCAATTCTAAAATCTTAAGACATTTTGAAAACTTTCCGATAGATGCTTTGTGTAATGTGAAGTTTGACAAAAAATAAAACCCAAAACTAAAAATTAAAAAACTAGAACAGAATTTCACCAAGTAGGTCATTGAGCCATAATTGTGGTCACCGGGGTGAGGAGTTCATGCCGAGATGAAGAGGGGGCGGAAAACGATAATGATCGGCATTAAGAAGCCTCTCTCCATATCATCGGAACGAATCGCCGGCTCTCGAATTCCGTTTCACCGGGGGGTGTCAGCATGAAGACGGCGCGGCGCAGCGCAGCGGGGCTTCACGCCGAGATCACATTAAGCATGCAGACGGAAAAAGCCTGGCGTGTACCGCGTCTTCCTCCAGCAGATACTGCTTAGGATTTTAATAGGGAAATAAAGTGAAATATCCAGTTAGCCGCAGCTCGGGGGGCATGTTTCTGTATGCCTGTGTAAGGAGATCATTAGAAAATCGACAAGGGAAGATGAAGTGGACTAAAGGAGCATGATCATAGAGCTGGCACACGGTACTGAAAAAGAAAATGGGGAAAGGATTTAGGAATGGCGAAGCCGAATTCACGCCACACGTGTGCGTTTCAAAGTCCGATGGCGGCGGAGGGGAAAGAGCACAGCGCACTTCCCAAATCCCGAAACCACTTCCTCTCCCATATCCCAGTTCACTGCGACTCCAACGCCCCGGAATGTTGCGCAACATCCGCAAACACCCCACCTCTCGTTAAAGCCTCCCCCTCCTGACAGCTAACTGTAACTCAATCACTCCGCCTCACCTCGGGAGCGCGCAGGCGACATCGTGCTCGCCGAAGTTTATTCATGAACGGATAACCTAAAACTGAAAATACGGCGCTGATCAACTGCACCCCAAGGATCAAGGAGCGGGGCTGTCAGAACATTTTCCAATGCTGAGTACATAGATCAGTTTAGCAAGAAAAAAAGAGACATGCCGTATTACAACGAGCAGCCCCAAATGCATGTATCCAAAGTGTCATTTAAACCACCACCATTAATATTTTAGCACGCGAGGCGTGAGTAATTGTTGAAATAAAGTTGCTTCTCGTCCTACACACAGTACCCTAGCAAAACTCACAGAACAACCCCACAAACATAAGTCCACCGGGACAGCTGGTAAGGGGCGACAGCTCCCGTATCTCTCAGGACATTGTCTGGCTATGATCAGTAACTTGCATCTATAGATATAAACAGGTTGCCAGCTGGGTGGTAAAAACGCATATGCATGGAGTCGGGTGTAGCCAGTAAGGGCTTAGCAGCCCCCCAGCGACATGCATAAGCCACTGAGGCTATTCAGCTACACTGCAAATATCCATTTTAAATTCCAGACTGATTTCAAGCCACCACAGTCCTACTTGAAAATCTCGCTCCACCGACAAAATTACGCCGCTGAACAAGGTGACCACCGGGACTCGAATGCAAGGAATGCGGAGCTGCCCAGCAACCCGGCGGCGGAGCTTTTCTCCGCATTGTAAGCGTCTGCCCCGGATGGTCACAAAGTGCAGAAACGAAGATTTCTTGGTCCCGTACAACTTGGTACCGGGGGAATGGGGACGGAGGGAGTATCCCACGGTATTTTTTAGGAATCAGTGTTAGGCCGCGTCCCAGCCTGGAGGCAAAATGTGTAAGAAAGGCAAGAGCGGGCATCTGTACAGTAGCTTACCAGTGCAAGGCGATTTCTCTAGGAAAGGAAGCATCAGTACAATCCGAGCAGGAGCTGTCAGCTTAGCTACGCCGAAATCGCCGGCAGACAGTGGTAATGCCAGGATTAAGCCGGCGACACAGCTCCAGCTACCACGAATCACACATCGGCTGTTATCTGGGTGCCGAGCTACAGCCCCCTGCCTAAGTCCGGGGCGTCCGCTCTCACCATGAAGTCGCTGCCGAAGTTATCCTCTCCTCTTTGGTCCCCGGCTAGCATGGCTCCAACCTCCTGAATGAACTTCCTCAGGATACGTGCCTGATCCATCCTTTCAAGCCGCGACAACTCGCCTCCCACGGCAATAAAAAAATCCTCAGAATATAATAGCCAGTAATAAAGAATGGATACTTAAGTAAACATTGTTAATTCACCAAGGATCGATTCCACATGTTCGCCCCATTTTTATTTGCCCTCATATAAAGGCAATAATCCAAACACGAGCCTTCTTCTTTCTTCTATTTTTTAGCTCGTTAGCAATGCAATTATTGGTGGAAAATATCAAAAATCACACAAGAACACCAATTCAATCTGTGCTCTCGTCTCAGCTCCACACACAACTGGTTACCCACAGACACAAAACTAGCCGCATCGTCTAAATGCCGCTAAGAAACATCTCCGCCCCTAAACCCCATTCGCGATTTGCTATTGGACTCCAGCTTCGATATCATGCTATATGATTGGAGTTCTGGTTACGTCAATCAGGAATATGACAGGCTTTAAAAAAAAAAAAAAATTGCACGAACATAAATGGATCTCAAAGACGTCAATCATACAGTCTGCGATGGTAAAGCCCCATTGGCTTAAAGCCATATCAGCGTGTATGACCTAAGGACCATTGCTAAGACATTTACATGTTTTACATTTAATCTCCCATAACTTGGGAGGAGCTAGAACCGCACCTATGAATTTTTGGAATGTGGTTATTAGTACATCAGTGTAGCATTTAAATGCTTTCAGTTATAGCTGGCATAAGCAGATCACACCTTTCGAAATGCATCCATATAATTAAGATACATTTGTTATTCTTTTTAGGAACCCTCAGTCGAATACTTTTCTACTTCGACTCGAAGAAACCAGTTGAAACACAAGTTGTATTTCTATATTTAGATAATTACACATAACAGACCGCACACCTACAAGTCAGAAGCTCTGCTTCCCGTAAACACTGAATAAAACCAACATAGCTGAGTAAGCCACATGGATCATATTTCTTACTAGTGACGCCTCAGCCACGCCCAGTCCAGGGCAAATTTCTAAAACACTTAGAACGTGTTTTAATTTAACTCAGAACACAGTTGAGGAATCCAGTGATCACATAAAAGATTCTTTGCAAATTTATAAACTATGCAGTACACACAGCAGAAAAACTAATGTAAAATTCTATTTATAACAGTTATAAGTGTATTCTAAACATTTTTGCATTTTGCCCCTCAATTTCAGGCAATGCGATGTGTAAACTGAATAAAATAGCCATGCACATCAGTAACTTCTCTGGACATTTCATTCGTCAGCATTCATGGAAACTAAATCAAAGTTTATGGCAATCAAACACCAACAAGCCAAGGACCGGAGGACTGCATCTAGTCGGGCTTTACTGATCGTGATAATAAGTTACTGTCCCCTCACCCTGGAAAACATTCTACTGGTATGGCTTTCATAAAAAGATGCAGAATCATCTTTAAATGTGCCCAGCAGATGCTTGTATTAAAATCTACAGTTTTTATACATCCACAAATTTGATATCTCTTGGAAATATTTAGGTTATGGTTTATATGCTACAATGTGATACAGTGACCTGTATCACAAAGCAGGATAACTTGTTGGATTTAAGATCTAGCCCAGACTACTTTACTTTAAATCCAACAATTTGTCCAGCTAAGGAAGAAAGCTTGCTTTGTGATACAGGCACCTGCTGTGTGTAGTGTGGGATTCCATATATCAAACTTTTATTTAGCCATGTCTGCCTTTGGCCACTCTGCCTCCTGCAACCTCTGAGAGCCTGTGTAAAATATACCCAGGAAGTGGATTGAATTGGATTTGGAATCGCAGATGCTGCTTGTGACCGGATCACCACTTGCTTTCCATCATTTCAAACACATTTCATTAAAAACAAACAAGACATCATGGAGGAACAGACAGTGCTATGTGGTCATGGTTGCCTGTTGTTTCGGAGGCTCTTGGATTATGGGTTGTTATCCCTAAGGTGCTGTCCAACCCCAGGAAAGCAGAGGAACAAATATATTTTCCCATCCTAATATCTCTGCCTGCCACAGAGCAGGGTTTACTGTTTTCTGGGGAATGTGACATAAAAGTCTGTACAGGTTCACGTGTGCCCTATAGCACAAAAGAGTCAATTATGAGGAAAGGTGTAAGAAGTATTACAATCCTCAAATGTACAAGCAAAATGAAAAATGAGCCAATATGAGTAATATGTCAGTTTAATTGTTTCCCAGTTTATCTAGCTTTTTACTGACTAGAAAAATCACAGACAGATATTAGCTTAGCAGCAGTGCAGCGTCTATACAGGTTTATTGTGTACAGTCTTTTTTTAAACATTTTAAGAAATATGAATCAATGTTGTCTAGGATCCCCACAACCCTGAGAAGAATGAGGCTGGTGGATGGATTGATTTATCTTGGATGCACCAGAGACAGGTGATCTTCTATGTTCTGCTTACAAACTGTGTATAATTATACAGTCTCCCTCCAGAATCTTCTCTAAAAAAGAGAAATTGCCATTTCCGAGTGCTCTTGAAGGAAACTTAAATAAAGGGATTCATATGATGTTTTAAATTTAATTTTAACAATCTGTGAAATTGTTCAGATGGATGAGTGCATAAAAGAATCTTTTTTACATTCTCACATGATCCTTCACAGATGAGAGGAAAACATTAACGTAGAACAACACGGAATCTGTTCCAGCAATAGCATTCTGACCTGGCCTTTGCTCCATGACCAATTCTGACGACCATTATCATTCTCATAATAGCTCTCGATTCGGTTAAACTCAACATAATACATAGATTTTGCTATTCATTTGTATGTTAACTTATCCACGGGCAGATGTATCTTACACATACCATGTCCCTTCAGTTATTTGCAGAAAAAAATGTTTTTCAGTAGCTTAGTGACAGGAAATACATGGGTAGATTAAGATTCTAAATTAAATCATCAATAGGAGAGAACAAAACAGAGCCTCATTCAAGACAAATTCTTCTCAGTTGCTCTAAGGTTCCATAAAGACTCAAGTAGGGCCCTGAATTACCAGGCCGAAAAAGGGGCTAGGCTTCCTATTTTCCCTAGGTTCTATTTTAATGATAACAAAACCCTCTTTGAGAGAAGGGCTGATGGCTGGGGAGACGTATTATACCGCCAAGCCACTGAGAAGGCAGCTAGCTTAAAAAGACGAAGCAAGGCACTGTGGTCCTCCACGAATGAAAGGGGTGGCATTAAAATTCAGAAGAAAAACCTTAAAGACATCTTAAGCAAGAGAAATCCCTTGGTCCGCCATCTTTTACACAGATAATGGCCATTTCAGGCCAATTAGGAATCAATTCTTCCCAGTTATTAGCCAGAGATTTTGATTATATAAACACTTTGTACACACCTTGTTGCTGTTTGTATTCTTAAATTTTTTTGTTTCTCCTGGTAATTTCCAGCTATAATGAATTTACCACCTTGTCCTACTGGATGACACTATATTGAAGTGCAATGTGACGGCTAACTGGCAAAGAATGAGGTGACCATCTAGTCACAAAGTAACACACATCTAATCACAGTAAGACACAAGACTCCCAGCCTTGCATGGCTCTTGCTGTTGTGGATATAAAACACTATATCTTATTCCAGGTCATTTGGGGAATCCCATCAATTCCACAAAACGTGTTAAATTAAACATGAGATGTTTTATAAATGCTCACTATTTAATCATTTGTGGTACTCATTTCACTCCTGTTGCCAAAGTAGATAAATGGGCTGCCGCGACTGTCCGCAGTATCACTACCCCCCCCCCCCCCCCCCACAACCCGCAAGCCCTGGGCCACCAACGTGATAGATGATGAATAGCTGGCCAGGCCTTGTGGTTGTGGTCGGGCCTGGTTTAGGGGATGACTCTGAATACAGTATGGCAGAATCAGCAGTGGAACAGGGCACATGGGAACAGGCCTGTTAAATGGTATGCCGTGGGCAAGCCAGAGGCAGATGTGGGCTTACATTCTTTGGGATACAGATGGTTCCATATTCACCCTCAGCTCCAGGGCACTGTATGCTGGCTGACCCTACGCATTGACCCCAGAACTTGCTCTCACCTGTACAGAATATATATGTGTGTCTTTGCCTATTATTCAAAAGCCAAAGAATTCCTTCGTACCAGAACTTGTATCAATGACAATAAAGTATGTCTTCTTGTATACCGCACATTGTTTGTACTATTGTTTTGTCTTTGAGGTAGTCTTGATGTCTTCTTTTACTTTTCCTGGGACAGCTCTTGATTGGCAAATTACGTACAGGGATGTGCGAAAAGACATCAGACCTTGATGTTTGCTTGTGTCCCTGATGTCCACCTTGACTGCGATACTGAGCGCTCCTTTACTCCTCAGCAGCTGTGCTGGCTTCTCCGTTGTGCTGGCCGTCGGTTATTCATAACAGGGACTCAAGAGATGGTTTCATCACTGTGTGGCAATGCGATGGAAAAGCCACTCAAGGGTGCCATAAAAATAGAATTCAAGCAGATGTCTATCCAAAATTACAGAACATTAATTTGCAGCGTGTGTTTATGCACCATGCCTGCATGCTTCCTAAATTGTGCCCTTGCCACATGATGATGAAAGAACCAGAGATGGACAGTCCAGGACCAGAAAATTAAAATCCAGACCAAGATTTTGTTTAAACCATTCAGTTGAGTATAAAGAGTCACAGTCACAGAGTACTCAACTGGTTGGTTGAAACAAAATCTTGGTCTGGATTTTTATTTTCTGGACCTTAACTTTCCACCTCTGGAAAGAACCAATGCTCAAAACCCAGTGAGGACAACAGAAAGACTACCAAAGGAAAATACTCTTTCTCAGACATTCCTAAGACAAGCTTGGGACATAATGATGATCTGAAAATGTCCCATATTATATTATCCCAGGCATATGTCTGAATTGGTTCCCAGCCATTGTGAGAACATCCAAAAAGCTACCACAAATTTTCCTAGCCACATTAAAACTGGACCTATAACATACTTCCTATGATACTTGCATTTATTTTATAGCCCAGTCCATCTTGTGTTTCTGATACTCATTTCACTGCCCTGAAACTCCAGGCTTTGATTTCTTCCCAATGCTGTATATATAGGTATTTTGCTAATTCTCTAAAAAAAACAAATATTAAGTGGCTTTTCTTGGGAAAACTAAGCTCTACGTACCCAACAACGCTGCTTTGATCTGAAAAAAGTTCAGAACAGTCCGTCGCCGGTTTCAACACCAGACCACAAAGAAACGTTTCATTGGGTTGCATCAAGGTAACGACAGCCATCCAGCGAAACGTGTCCAAAATTTCTTAAGCGCTTCTTGAGAAACAAATAGAAGCTCAGGGCCTGGAGCTGAAAATTTGTTGTGCGCTCTGGTGAGGGATTCACATCACGCAACGAGAAAAGGGGAGAAGCCTGGGATGCCTGGCTGCATCTTCTCCTTTCACAGATGACTGGAAACAGGTCAAGCAGACAAGGGAGCCAAGGAAATCTACTCAAGTTCTTTAGGCAGACACAATGGCGTAGTCGTGCAGGGGCCGCTACCTCAGGTCTGAGCCGAGGGCAGGGAGATGTTTTGCATTGCAGATTGGGTAAGGTTTATATTTACCGATACAGCAACCGCAACAAAAATAATCCCTTCCAAGCTCAGGCCATGCAGACAGAACCAGTTGCTTGTTATTACATCATGCTAACGCAGCCTTTCCATCAAGGCTTAAACGTTACTATTACGGTATATGCTAACGGCACGATCCCTTCATTTCTGAGATGCACACAGCCTGTGGGACGTAGCAGCAGCAGGATTCAGGTAAACACACACAAGGCGCACCATCAAATATATGTGCTAATTGCTTTAGTACGGGGCTATCCAAGTTACGGTTCTTAAGGTCTGAGCACTGCTGATTTTTCAGCCTTTCCTTAATCGTGAGTCGGGTGTGACATCTCTGTGGCCAATCAGTAATTATTAAACTAACTACCTGGGAGAATGGAAAACAAGGCCTGGATTTGGAATCAATCGCCAGATTTGAAGAGTTGTGTTTTCATGTATACATAGTATATACAGTTGTGTTCAAAATAATAGCATTCTGACGTCACTGATCAATCAGTTTTGGTAGAAATTATATTTCTACATGGCAAATAATACTAGGTGTAGTAGAGTAATGGAAAACCAGCAGACTCAACAGGTATGACATGCATGCTGCTGATTATGTGTAACAGAATCATTATTTGAAAGGGGCGTGTTCAATATAATAGCAGTGTGAAGTTCAATTAGTGAGGTCATTCATTCTGTGAAAAACCAGGTGCCAATTATGGGCTTTATTTAAGGAAGGAAGGCAGCAAATGTTGTACGTGCTGGTTATAGTGCATTTTGAGTAAAATGGGTCATTCCAGACATTGTTCATAAAAACAGCTTACCTTAATTAAAAAGTTGATTGGAGAGGGGGAAAATATAAAGAAGTGCAGAAAATGATAGGCTGCTCAGCTAAAATAATCGCAAATGCTTTAAAATAGCAACCAAAACCTGAAAGATGTGGAAGAAAATGAAAAACCGCCATTCGAATGGATTGAAGAATAACCAAGACGGCAAAGACTCAGCCAATGATCAGCTCCAGGAACATCAAAGAAGGGTAAAGTTACCTGTGAGTTCTGTTACAATCAGATGAGGCCTATGTGAAGCCAAGCTATCTGCAAGAAGCCCCCGCAAAGTCCCATTGCTGAAAAAAAAACACGTGCTGAAACGGTTATAATCTGCCAAAGAGCAAACTGACTGGCCTAAAGAGAAATGGCACAACATTTTGTGGGCTGATGGAAGCAAGATTGCTCTTTTTGGGTCTAGTGGCCACAAACAGTTTGTCAAATGACCCCCAAACACTGAATTCAAGCCACAGTACACTGTGAATGGTGGTGCTGTGATCGTGGTGCTAGCATCATAATATGGAGATGTTTCTCATACTATGGTGGCAGGCCTTTTTATCGCATACCAGCGATCTTGGATCGATTTGAATACCTCAAAATACTTGGAGGTCATGTCACCTTACGCCAAAGAGGAAATGGCCTTGAAATGGGTTTTTCCAACAATATAACAACCCCAAACACACCAGTAAATGAACAACATCTTGGTTCCTGACCAACAAGATTGATGTTATGGAGTGGCCAGCCCAATCCGTGGACCTTAATCCAATCGAAAACTTGTGGGGTGATGTCAAAAATGCTGTTTCTGAGGCAAAACCAAGAAATGTAGTCCAATCATCGTGGGCTGGGATACCTGTTCACGGGCGCCAGAAGTTGGTCAACACCCTACAACACAGATGTGAAGCATTTCTCAGAAACAGTCATTATACAATTAAATATTAGTTCAATGATTGAAAGGAAAGCAAAATCTTAAAACATTTTTCAGTTCATACAGTGAATCTTTGAGCTGTAAAGAAGAATGTGGACGTTGGTATTTCTTTGAACAGCCTAATATTCCCTTTCACTTTCTATAAAGGAATACACACAATAACACAAATGTGATCAATTTGATTTGGAATAGAATTTGTAGCGTTCCCGATGCATTTGCATGTATGGAAATAAAAACTATTATTCTGAACACAACTGTGTGTGTGTGTGT